>JAOVVI020007049.1:0-15144 GCA_028571085.2 Nepenthes alata | reverse complement strand
AATTTAAAATAATAATCAAAATTTAACTACTTCTAAAGAAATAAGAGTCATAGTCATCGACAAATTAATTTCATCGGGTCCATTAAAAAATTCAGTGAAATCAATAAATAAATTTTAATTTAGTTATTAGTATATTTATTTCTAATACGTACTGACTTGAGCGCTAGAGTATTTTTGATAGAACAACATTTTACCGACATACTGACCTCTTGTTCGTTTTAGTGGGGTGCAGGGTTTGAACTCAACGAACAAAGCCGGTTCAAACAACCCAGACGAATCCGAATCTGTTCGAAATCGAATCCAGGTACGCATTAAGTATATTTATTTCTAATTTTTTTTTCTTTTTTTTAAATTTTTGTTCATCCCTCATTGAATACAATTCACACCATATTACTTTAAAAAAAACAATACGTATATAAACTACTATATATCTATTTATGTTAAAATTATCAAAATTAATATAGAAAGACAGGACTAAGGAACAATTATCTCAAAGCAAAATAAATAAATATATATATATATATAAATAGATATATAAATAACTTTATATTTATTGGAATCAATATAGATAATTTGGGGGTTAGGTTATTCTATTTGCAATAATAATTTTAATCCTTACTACCCACATAAATTTAAAATTTGATTTGATATATCATATTAAAGGTTCAAATCACTGTGACATAACACACTGATTATTTCTAAAATCATTGTGATATATCCCATCAGCCATAGTTAAAACTACTATAATCATACAAAAATATATTAACAAATATCATATTATTTAAAAATATTCTAAAAATATCTGAATAGTACAGTTCACACAGTTCAGTATTTGTAGCCTACATAGCTTATAGGATCAAACCACATCTTCAGTTTTGTCCATAGCAACATTGACATAAACATTTCATAAACGTGTCCACAGAAGTCCCATGCCAATTGCCCAAGGACGAGTCTCGGGGCCGAAAAATTTTTATTTTTTTCACTATTGTTAGCATACGAGACCCGTATGTTATAACTTTTTCTGGTATTCGACCCCACGATTTCTGATATTCGGCCCCACGATACAGGAGCCCTACTTAGCGCGATAATCAGCTGCATATTTATATAGACATGTCTTTGAAATGTGAGGGATATGTCGCCACTGTGATGGACAGTAACGAAGATATGGTCAATTTCCATCATTTAGGCTAAAGATATTTGTATTGAAAAATCCACAATCAGACAATCTTGAAAAAATGCCATCTTCAGGGCCATGATGGCGCAAATCGTTCTGGGAAACTCAGCCAATATCTATCGTAAGAACAGCCCATTTGATCTTTGATTTTCAATTTCATTGCTTTTTTTTTGGGAGTCCCAGATTGGAATATGAAAAGACGATTTCAATGTGTCATTTTTATCAGAACTCCGGGCGCACTGGGCATACCTCCTTGCCGGCACGACCACCGGCCTCACTGTCATCAGCAGGCACCCTCCTGTGCCGACCACCCACCCCTTTAGCAATGGCTAGATCTGTCATAAGTAGTCGCGGTTAGCCACCATGTATAACACTTGGCTATTCACAGGGTATGAAGATTTTATCCGGAAATAGCTATTCACAGGGTATCAACAGCCGCGGGTGTCCTGGTGTGGTCGAATGAAGAAGATGCCGTTAGACAAATCGTGTTTTGTGGGCATAAATCCTTCGGCCTCAGAAGCTGCGACCGAATGATTTCAGATGACTAGCCATGCCAGCCGACATATCAATCACATTATAAATGATTCAATGGTTGAGAGATTCAGCTAAATCAAAATAAATGCCACACTTTGAATAGAATAATATGCAGATAAACAGAGATATGCTTGTCCAACACATGCTTCTACATAATATGCAACTGTCATGAACCCTATCTCCCCCTGCAGGACTCTTCATCTTGACCGACGGCTCCTCTTCTTGCTTTCTTTCTTTTATTTCTCATTCATCATGAAAAATGCTTGTCATGCTTACCATTACGTACTTATAATTAAAAGCATCTGTATCTGTTTAAGATTCAACTTAAGTTTTGTTTTTCATTAAAATTGAGCACGTTACAGTAATCTTGTTTCTAAGACATTACTATTTGATAGGTTATTATTCTCAATGTATTTTTTTCTAATAAATTGTTAGGTGTATTAAAGTTATTTTAATAGGCCATTCAGTTAGGTTGTAGTGGGAAAATTTTGGATAAAATTATATTTATAACCAGACACTTTAATAATATATTAATTCAGAATTAATCCCGTGATTATTCCTAGGCTAAAAAGTATTTTACCGTACGACTTGTGCATGCTTGGTTGTATGATTATACTCCTTGTACTCTCACGATGTTTGGTAGCCGATGATTAACGAAAGATTTGAGATTTCGTTTTCGCTATACTGATTGTGTGAGTGTTTTTATTCCCTGAAAACCCCGAGACATTGTGGTGTCGTGTTGTGTCAATGATCAAATATTTTCCGAGTCATCTCTGACCTAGCTACTAGTATTTATCTCCAAAGGTTGCAATGCAAGATTACCGATGTAACACAATCATTGCGTTGCAACGTAAAATTGTCTACAAAAACAACAAATCTTACTAAATGAAGTTGGCTATGTGACTCCATTGTCAACATTTCATTTGATTAAGTGCAATATTTTCTGAAAATATAAGTAATCTTAGATTATTTTTATCACATCACTCTAAATTTTTCTAAGGATATTTCTTCATTTCTTTCCTCTAACCATACCTAAATAACATTTCTTCACATATACTTCATCTGGCCAATTTTTGAAGTATCCAAACCACTTTGCCCGTCATTTTCTCCTCTTACCTTTCATAGATGTATCTTCTAAACATTTCTGAATATCATCATTCATTACCTTATCTTCTAGTGCAACTCCTCATTATCTTTAACATTTTTCATCTTTGTAATGATTAGTTTCTGATTGCCAAATATTGTGTGAAAGCTCAATAGGCCAAATCTTAGAATTTATAGTTAGATCGGTTTGTCATAAATGAAGGCCACACAGACGCATACAACCGACCACAGAGGATAACAGAGCTACAACACACCAACAGGAGACTCAGGAACACAGCAGATCAAGATCAACAGCTCAGCAACAAGCAACAACCATATATCAATATACCACAATTAGCAACTACTAGAACAGCAATAAACCTCAAAACTGTTGTAGACTTTCAATTTTGTAAAAATTATAAAATCTCACATTAGATTGGCACTTGGGCACGTGACAGACACGTACTACATGTCAGTGGCGCACATGTGGCGCTTATGTAGCAATGGAAATTGGTTTTAGTAATTTCCCTAGCTAATCTAACTTTCAACTATCATTTCAACAAACTTAACTTCCAACAGCTATATATTTAGACTGTTTTATGTGTTATTTTTGTCTATAAATTACACGGGTCATTAGTTTTGGATAATTACGAATCTCAATAAACTCAGATTTCCTACAGAATTATTTATTCGCCAAAATAATTTCTCAATGTCAGACTATTATGTTTTTATTATAGTTCCAGATTTAATTTTGTTAGTACAAAACACAGTCAAACAAATGCTTCATTGTATTCTCAACAAAATTCACACGAACCCATTTACATTTGTAAGGGATAAATGTTATCTTAAAAAAAGTAACTTTGTAACATGACATGGAGCCATCCCATTAGACATTCTTTCAAATCAGACACGTCTATTTTTCAAAATCGCTTAATTTTCCAACAAGCACCACCCCCAATCATGCATTTTAGAATGGATTCTATTCTTCTAATACTGATCTAATAAATTGCTGGATTCCAGCTGTACATACTGAACCAAGGGCGCTTGTATAAATCCAGAAAAAGATTGCAATAAGATATGTGAATGAATCAGGTTCTTGTGAAATCTTTCAAATCCTGTCTAATTTCTCTCATCTCCCTTCATTTCCGCAATTTCTCACCTTCTTTCAATGTTCTCATCATCCTAAATCATCTCTTCTCAGTTAAATTCATCTGAATACTTCAATGGAAATCCTCCTGATCACACTTGGTATCAAGAACAAAGTTATCTCCAAGAAATTTTAGGCACTTTTTATTCTAAACACAAAACCTCATTTGATTCTGATTTCTCAACCAACGACTACAGAAAAGCTGGAAGAACAGGTGCTCAAAAAGAAAAGGAAACCAATGTTCAAGATTCAGCAACACCAGGATCAGAAAACTATATTGAGAACTCAATCAACGACCAATTTTACTGATTTGAAGACAAAGATTAATGAAAAGTTTGATGCAATCCTTTCTCAACTTCAGAATAAAAATCAGTCCATTGAAAATAAAAATCCTCCACCAGCATTCAGAATCATTAATCTGGCACTCAATCATCTCTAGCCCAAGAATTCATGAAGTTGGTAAGACCAATGTTTCTCAATATAGCGACAAAATCGCAATATGTCCCCATATTTTTCAATATATCAGTCAATAATTTTCTTTCAAATTCTGGTTTGCAAAAAGTTGTTTCCAAAACAGCCAAAACCGATGCGTACCACCAGATATGGCAGAAACTGATATGGTCACAACCGCCAATACAGCGATATTGATATTTTCATCCATGCTAGTGACACTATAGAAAACATCCTCAGCTCTTTCCCAAATTCGAGTTTCCATCTTTTTGGGTGAGAATGTAGAGGAAGAATTATCCCTCTAATCAGTAAAATCTAGAATAGGGAAGGAAGGGGAATAGGAGGAAATGAGTGACCAAACGAAAAACAAGAAATACAGAGGATGAGGAGGCAACTCAATTTACCAAAGTGATCAGAGCATTTCTATAAATTTCATTTCACTTCCAATTCACAGCTTCCCTACTCAGTCTTCGCATATTCTCTCTCATATACACATTGCATACCACACTGTGTAGTAGCTTCTGTACCAGATTTCCTGTATTTCATTTGAGTAACTGCTGCATCAATTGATTCCATTTTTCTGACCTAACTTCTTGTTGATCTTCTTTCAATTCAATAGTTCTTTGCTTTCTTCAGTTTTTGGTGTATTGGTGCAAAATTCTTTAACCTCCGCTATATTTCTGTGCAGAAGAAAATGGAAATAGCCCCTATGCCATATTTACAGTCTGTTGTAAATTTAGCTAGTATGTATAAACAGCAAGAATACAATCATAAGACAGATATGAAGATAATACTAATGAATTCAGTATGAATGTGTTCTCACCTTCCTATCTATCCCTCATCTCCTTCAAATTCCCCTTTTCTCATTCCCAATCTCATCTTCTCCTCCCCTGATTTCCTGTTACTCCCCTATAACTCTGTTTGGTCCCCCTGTGATTGAATCATCATCATCAAAACACTGGTATATCATCATCGAGAAACAAGGAGTTACTTGGGAAAGTTTTCAAGCAGCTGTTTTTAACAGATTTGGGGACAAATCTTTCATGGGTATTGTTGAATAAATCAAAATCCTTAGCAGAAAGGGAACCAGAAGACTGTCAAGAACCATTGAAAATACTAAATCTTAAATCCTTAAACTTTCTCAGTGACATTAAACAAGAACTGAGACATATGGTAAAACTCCTCAAGCCTTCTAAATGGCTAGATTTTCAGGAACAATCCTTGGATGTATAAAATGTATAATCCAAAATAACCACACCATCATGCAAACCTTTTCTCAGCTCCTCCTACCACCCTAAAACCACCCAAATACCACCAGACAAAGCCTAATTCTGATACAGAATACAATCCACATATTTCCAGCACTTGGATTCACCCAATAATCCTTCCCTCACCTTGGATCAAAAGAAATTATCGGCACTATGTCACAAATGCGATAATCAAACCTTTCCTAGGCATAGATGAAAAGAAAGCATTCAGTACCCTGACTGCTGATTCAAACAAATCATCAGAACATTTACCTAAAGAGGAGAAAGATTTAGAAACTTAACCTGAAGAAATCATGGAGACATTTATCAATGCATTGTCTGGCAGTTATTCAAACAACCTCATCATAATAGAAGTGTTGGCAATTGCCCCCTAGAAGAGGAGACTTTGTTTCCTAGTGCCAAATGCTATTTAGCTAATAAGACTCTGATTTTGTAATACATATATAGATAGTTTTATTTCTCAATATTTAGTAGCATAGATGGAAATGATTGTTATACATGACCATCATTCTTGGTGATTACCACAATCTTCCTGATTTGAAATCTTCCCAGAATAGGCCTGGTAATCAAACATTTTAGATATACATGAATATTTAGAATTCTCGGTAATAGCTACCAAAAATTTCTGGGTGTGATTTTTTCTGCAGATTTTTTGCCACATACTTATTAGGCAAATCTTCTTTGCATAATTTTTTTGGTGATTATTTTTCTGTATACTGATTCAGTAATTTTTTTTTTCCCAGAATTTGCTAAGTGTGATTATTTCTTCTGCATTAGCTTTCTTCCATTTCTTTGTTGATTTGGTAGATATTTTCTGCAGAGGCTACTACCCATTGTTGTCTTCTGGATTCATCACTAATATGGGCTTCATCGTCTTCTCTTGTCCAGTGGCCTTCATTGCCATTGTTCAATCTTATTCTCATTTTTCTGTATTGTTTATGTCACCATGATGCCATTTGTGCAACCCCGACGATATGATAGCATATATTGTAAATATATAGTTTCCTGACTTAAAGGATCTTGATTGATTGTGATTAGGAATAATTTTAATTAGGACTGATTGTAATTAAGCCTATCATTAGGGGCATGATTCATTGTAAATATGGAAAGAAATTTCCATTTAAAGAAGGGAACTCAACTACAAGAGCTTGTATATGTGCCTGAGTGCCTGGTTTGAGGGACAAAATCCTTTCTTTCACGCTAACAAGGAAGGTGGTCATTCGAGATGGTTAAGGACTTACGTGATGGTGAAGCAATTCTCTTGAGAAGGGCTTAAGAAAGTGGTTAAGGCCCTAGTGGCAGAGTGCAAAACCTACCAAAAGGTTAAATACGAAGATTGAGCAACAATATGCCTACTGTAACCGTCAACAATATCAGAGACAATTTGGAAGGATCTAACCATGGAATTCATGGAAGGATTGCCTAGTATGTGGGGGGTTTACAACCTGGTGGCTGTAGACTGAGTAAAAATGCGCCTTTCATTCCTCGAAACACCCAATCACAGCTGGCACTGCAGCCCGGATATTTGTGGAAAGTGTGGTCAAACTCGATGGTATTGAGGAGCATTATCACCAACTAGATTAAGTTATTCCTGAATTCATTTTCAGGATAGCTCTTTTCCCTACAGAGAAGAAAGATGAAGACGAGTTCTCCAACCACATACAAACCAATGGCAACTGAAGGTGGTGAACCAGATGCTGAAACAGTATCTGAGACCTTCTTATCACAAGGAAGAGACCCAACAAAGGGAATTTATGCTGTGGGCGTAGTAGTGGTCTAACATGTTGCATCATGACTGTATTAACCTGAGTTCTTTCACAGACACATATAAGACCACTGCCACGCTCAATATGTACAAGAGAGAGACCGAAACAAAGAAGTGAAGCAAGAATTGTTGGCTAGGATCCTCAATAGGGTAAAGAAAGACCTATAGAAGGCACATAAGGCACATAGGAGTACAAAAAGATACTATGATGAGGGAGAAGCATGATGTTTGAGCCGGAGGAGTATGGACACCTCATGCCCCAGCCATAATGGTAGATGCCCTTAATGAATAAAATTAAAGTTGTACCAAAGGTACTATGGGCCATTCCAGAAATTGGAGCAAATTAGGGAGGTGGCGTACAAATTAAATCTACAGCCAACTCCTATGCTACATCCGATGTTTCATGCAGCCATTCCGAAGAAGGTGGGTTACATTAGTTGGATCATGGATGAGATACCCACCCTTGTTAACGAGGGCCAGATTTTGCTAAAGTTGAAGAAAGCACTAAACTATTGAAACTAAAAGGAAGAATAAACAAGAAGAAATGATGGCAGGTTTTTGTATAATAGAGTGAGGTTCCAAAGGATGAGGCAACCTGAGAGGATTACGACAACATTAAGAGGAGATTCCAAATTATACTTGAGGACAATGAAATTATTGACGAGAGGAAGGAATGATGCGGACCCCGCACCTAGGAGGAGCAATGGAATGAGGCAAGACTTTCCAACGGCCAAATAACCAGGGTCAAGCTGCAATGAGCCACCAAGGGATGCATATCAAGCAGTGCGAGCTTATCAGGTCCAAAAAAACATGTGCCGAACTCAAAGCATTCCACCGAGGGAAGGCCCCTAATCAACACTGAACCAAACAGTGTACCGAAACCCAATTTTTGTGAACCTCAGCAGCACCAAAGTACAGGGGCCAAACTGTCAAGCTTTGCAAGGCCCAGATGTTGATCCTGCAGTTACCAAACCAAGTAGTTCCTCGTAAAGTGCGTGATATGGGGAAACAAGCAGTGGTGTGGCAACTCCTTTTAATTAAGGGTATAACTATAACCATATTAAAGGGCAGAGATGTAATTAGGATGGTAGGCATCATAGCATTTTGGTTAGCTATATTAAATGGCTTAAAGCATCATCAGATATCCATTCAGTTACCTTAGAAATTGTGCAAACACTTGGCACTGTAAGCTTGCGACCCTTTTGGGCATTTTCTCAGCTAACCTAGAATTCACTCTACATGAGCTTGGATCAATTTAATATCATGTCCGTGATTGTACTTTAAAGCTTTGTTCTTTATCTTTCAATTTTCATGCTGTTAATTATTGAAAAATCTCCATTCTTCTCTTGCTCGTTGTTATACTCTATACCCCACATTATACAGTGATACCTACTATTCTGTCGTTTGTAGGCGATACACGAATTGGGTCGAGACTTTATATCAGATTCCTACAATTGAGTCCCTGTCACAATCTTATTAAGAAGGGAAAAATGTCCTTATCCAACGGAGCCTTCCTCCAACCCCAACCCCACCCCCAACACCAAGGAAAAAAAATAAGAAACTGAAAAAATAAAAGAACAAAACAACCCCGCTAAACTAATATCACTTCTAGTCCTAGCCATAATTTCAGTTCAATTCAGGTCTTTTAATTGTCTTTTTCCATGGTTTTTGACCTTGCATTTCAAAAAGCAACCTCAAAGTCCTTCATGATCCTGTATTCAGTCTACTCAAATAATTTAATAATCATATCTTCATGATCCCCAAAAGACAGGCCCCAACACCAACTGAAATCCTTCTTCTCAAAACACATCATCTGACACCTTTTCTTGAATAAGTTAGAACTAATGTCCAACCCTCCAAAACTGACTCAAAATTGCAAATTGCATCATCAATTTGGTTAGAATCACCAAATTGATTGTTATCCAACTTCCCAAGTGCACACACAAAGGGACAACAATATCCCGAACCAGAGTCCTTTCCAGGATTGAACTTCAGATTGAAAAGTTTTCTGTGAGTGACATATAAAATGCTATCATCATAATCATATTTTTTGTCCCATTGATATCTCAAAGCCTACTGACAAGCTTTTTCCGTCAAAAAAGCATATCATCAGCAACTCCTAGCAAAATGAGAAGTCTACTTACCTTGAGGAAGGTTTGGTAAACCATAAACTTATTAACACAGGTCTAGCATGTGTCAGTTTATGGATTGTTAAGGAAACAAATTTGTAGTTTGACACTAAGAGTGCATTTGTACGTGGTTCCCACAAAACTCAAACAGTGCAGACTAAAATTTTTGGGGAGGACTAGTTACTGTCTTACAAAATTCTTCTGCAACTTTTGTGCAATCAGAAAGGTGATATATAGCCAATAGCATGACAATTACTTGGTACTCAAAACTATTCATTTTACACCAAATATTATGATGTAGCAAAATAGATGGAAAAAGTTCTTATCCCAAAAAAAGAGTAACACAGAAATTAGCCATTATTACTTATTCCTTAAAAATGCTATATTAGGACGGACTGGATGGTTCATTATTAGTATGTCATGTACCAAATGGTAGGAAAATTCTCCCATTGGGTAAAAAGTTTCCAGGCCACAGGAATTGTTAAATGGCACATTAAGAACCATTGGATTTGGAATTGATAATTAATCCTTTTAATATACAATGTTGTGAATGGACATAAAAAGGAGACCTATTTATAAGGCTCCCATGTGTCAGGAAATTTTCCAGCTAGAAAAATTAAAAATTCATTTCATAGATATTTCTACTTTGTGTATAGTAGTTGTGTCAGCTACATAAGATGATGAGTCCCTGTAATATTGAATGCAAAATATCATCACTCACAAGACCACCTTCAGAATTCACATGTCAAAAGCCACATACAGAGAGAGAGAGAGAGAGAGAGGAGGATGACTGTCACCTTCAAAGGCAAAGGTCTTCTCCAGAGTTGAAACCTTGCTACTACTGCACTCTTTCCAAAATTTTGTTGACAGTCCATTTAATCTGGCAATAGGCACAACATATATTTCATCACCCTAGAGCCATTCATCCACCAACAAGAGGTTGCTGAGAACACAAACATGTTTCTTATGATAACAAAGAAATTATTTTTATTCAAAATGTACACAATAATAAGATGTTTCGGATAATGCTCTAACTTTAGCAGGATGTTGCCTCAGTAAGAAGAGTGCTAGAAGAGGATACATATAAGATATAGCACACAACAAAATGCAATGAGTTAGATAATATGAACTCCATGATAAAAAAAAAATAACAACAGTCACATTCTGACATTCACACATCTCTTCATGGTGTTTACATTGTTAACACCTCTTTAAAGATTTGTTACTATGAATCCTTTCAATAATTAGTAGCAGCTTGTGAAGCAGCCCTGTCCTTAAAAAAAGGTGGATATGATTTATGCCCCTTTACTTTATCACTTACTAGTCAAGTACAAAAACCTCTGATAAAAGAAGGTAAAGCAATAAAATTCAATCTTAAAAATATTCCATGTCAAGCATTCGCTAGGAAGTAGTCATCTAGCCCTTGAAAATCATCAACAACAATATCAAAGGCTTAAGTCCCATGACATGGTGTTGGCTATAATACATCAACAATGACATCTAGCCCTTGATGATCGTATACAACAAATACAATGTTACAAATTTGCTGCCAGATAATTCCGGATAATTAACCTGATCAAAACTCAAAAGAAAATTCGAAAGCAATATGAAAGAAAGTCAAACTCTTCATGAGAAGCTTAGCACACGGAGATACAAAATAGAGTGACTAATAGTAATCACAGGAAGACTGATAAAAATGAAAGCACGGATGACAAGTCATCATATCACTAACATAAATTCTACTCAGAGGAAAGGAATCAAGCATATTGTCGGGGAATATGAGTTAGAGAAATATGTAGAAAATGTCACCGCAGGATGATAATCCATCAGGCCGCAGCAGGTGAGCGTGATACATATCATTGAAGAACAGCCATTGCAGAGCAATAGTTAGGGCTTGAGCAAATGTCTGCATAAAAGCATCATCTTGTATACTATAGATGACCAGGTAAATACTGAGGTGCAAAACATAAAGTCCAAAACGACTGTTACAAAGAGAGAGAAAAAGAGAGAGAGAGAGAGAGATGCAAATGCGTCAGAGGCAAAAGGTGCAACAGAAACCAATAACAGTTCGATCTGCAGGTGTACCGAGGCTGTATAGCGGAGGCTAACCTGCAAGAGGCTCAAGCCCAGCCTTAAATGAAAATTTGTGCACTCCATTTATTTTACTCCTTTTCCTTTTTGCAAACTGCATACGACGCAAGCAAAATAAGAAGCATTCAAGGAAGCAAAGAGATGAAACAGACTAATTGTTCCTTCCAATCCCAACAGTACCGTGTTGTGCAGAGCACAGCCCAAACCATGGGCAGTGCTACGTCAGGATATTTCCACCCGTGTTCCGTGCCATGGGGATGGCACGGCACATTCGCCCAATGTCTACTTTTGATATATATATATATATTGCAAGAGTCTGCAAACCGTTTGTCCCCAACCCCACACCAGAACGGTCAACTGATCAACCAACTGTTGCTCTTCTCCCTTTATTCTAAAAGAATAAAGAAATAATCCTCCCCTAAAAACTATAAATACCCCTCCCATCACCCATTTTCTTCAACAAATTTTATCTAATCTCACATTCTCAATTTCTCAACTTCTCCATATTCTCATTCTAAGTGATCTAATATTTCAGTAATTATTGTTTATTGGTCTAAATTTAGATTTTTTTGGATAAATTATTTTTAGTATAATTTAATTATAGCTCATAATTTTCCTCATTTTTTGTATACTTTTCCTCATTTTCTTCTTAAATTATGCATTAAGAAAGGACAGTGTGTAAAAAAATATAAAAAGATTATAATTGTGATAGTTTTAACAAAGTAAGCACCTAAAACGGCACAAGGAAAACACAAAAGACAGCGAACCTCAACAAGTCAAATTTGACTAACATTTGCAGGTGGTACAGGGCTAGCATTATTCCAGTATGATCCCAACATAAATTGAGAGGAATGGTTGAATATATTATTCACTCAGAGAAATCCTTTCTCATAATAAAAAAATCCAAAATAGCATGTGCAGAGATGATTACAGCAAGGGTTTGTCAAAATGTCCCATCATACTCAAAAAGGTGATGCCATCTTTTTATACATCTTAAATAAGAATTGATTTCTAAATTGCAATATGTGAACTTGAAGGTCTATTTAACTAGTGAGGTTTGGCCATCACGCAATAATATACCATATATATGTGCAGCTGCACATTAGACTAACAAAAAATGGGAATTACAATAAAAGAATTATTAGTTGTAAAGTTTTTCAACATCCACATATTACTTTTGCAATAGAAAAAGCAACAAACACTGTAATAAATGAATACGATTTTTTTAATAAATTTTTTGTACTTTTTTTTTTTTTTTTGCAATGCTTTAAATAATAATGCTGCAGTAACCTTATTTGAATCACAACTTCCTTTAATTCTCAGTGAAGGATTATTTATATAAAATGTACTTATCATATTATTAACCTGTATGAATAATGTTTTGCAATTTATTTCTGTATGTGAAACCTCTTTTTTTTCAGGAGCAATAATTCAAGACTCTACAGCATAATAACCTCAATCACAAGAAAATGAATATAGATTGCCTGACCAGATGGAACTGCACAAGCCAGCTGCTAGAAAGGGCATAATGTTTTTGAAAAGTTTTAACCATCGTCCATAATAAACACATTCCATTAGCAAAAACTATTAAGGAGACGGATAAGAAGATGGTGAAGATGGCTAAAAAAAATATAGAAACTTTTAATTTTGCTGCTTACAAACTTTTAGGTACATATTATACAATCTTGAATATGTTGTTGAACTAATTGCTGCCATTTAGTGGCAACTTATCCCTACACCAATATGTTCATGATTTTCAAAACATCATACCGGCGGTATAGAAGATACTGGAGAATCCTTCCATTGCTACAATTATGGACCATGAAGGAAAGTAGGGTGTCCATCTGCCTTGAAGAATATTTTGCAAGCTTAGGGATGAGCAAGAATACTGAATCAATGGGTGCAATATAACTAGCAAACTATATAAAACTTGTACACACCCCAATCAAGAGCGAAACCATGCATACCAATTGCCAAAGCTAGTGATTGTCATCGTGCCAGTAAATGTGTTATGTTCTTGGTACGGAATCATTGCGGATCATAACCAATTAGTAAACATTTAACACCAGCTGAATTGTTGCACTAATTACAGTTTGATTATATTGTCATGTCCAATCAATCTGATTGGATTGGTGAACGGCTAACAAGCATACAATCCTTCTGCTCACCTCAATGACACGGAACCTTTAAACCCTATCAGCAATTATCATGTGATGTGAATCTACCTTCAGTGCCAGTGATCGAGTAGTAGATGACAAGAGAAGTAGAATGACACTTAAAACAATTGAGATGTTAATTGTTTTACAGAATGGCAGCTAGATAAAAAAGACAGATTATAAAATCCAATAATTATGAGCAACAGCTAAGGCAATGAGTCTGGAAAGTGACACTGAAGCTACACGTTAATACGTTTCGCCATTGTAATTTTGTAAATTATATATACATATATATATAACAAAAAAATTGATTATAAAAATAAGAGTTACCTATGTTTTAAAACAAAGTTGTATTATATTGGCTGCAGTGTAGCCCCCAGATCGGCTTGGTAAATAGCATGCAAGCCAGCCCACGAGATGGGCACAGTACGTCACATCTGATCTAATCAAGCTACATGCCATGTAGAGTTGGGATAATCTTACATAGTGCTAGGCATGACCAATGATCTTATCTTGTTGTGCTGGCACAACCTATAAAGTAATGGGTAGCTTGTGAGCTAGTGTCGTGCCAGCGGCTTATTTATCACAACAAATCCCAACCTTACCCGATCAATTAATTTGCTCACAACCAACAAATTACAAGTCAGAAGCAAAGCTATGGCTAAATGGCAACATGGTCCATATATGTGGATATCTGTGCTCAGAGTCACTTCAATTCTTTACCCTAAATGACTACACCTATAAGGTTCGAGTTTGAATTTTTTGTAATCATGATTAATTAAAATGAAATAATTAAAATTGAGGTCAAATAAGAAAGAAATTTAGGTCAAAAGTCAAAATTAAATCGAGTCACATCGAATTGATGGATGCCTAACCGGCACACATCACATGGGATGGGCAAAGAGGTTGCGCCTGATAAATGCCTGAATAGAGCCCAAGCGCGCTTTCTAGTGTACTCGCGCTCGATACACACCCGAGGGAATGCTCATGCGCTTTCTAGTATTATCAGCGCTCGATGTGTGCCCGAGTGGCGCTCGTGTGCCGCTCAGTTTGGCCATGGTGCCTAATGCGCGCCTGACGTACACTTGAGTGCCAATTTAGTATATATATCGCACCTGACTGAATTCTAGTCATTTTCCGCATAGTATTGAGAAAAGAGAGAGAAGGAGAAGAGAGAGAGGAAGCTAATGATTCTAAACTAAATTTTGGTGAGATTTAAGCTAAAGCAGGTGTATTCCAAACCATTTTTCCCTTCTTGTTATTCTTTCTTCAATTCTCTAAGCATTTTTTGTTTCAAATACTCATGCATGACATAATTTCATAGGTCAAGTATTTACATTTAACATG
>JAOVVI020007048.1:0-15144 GCA_028571085.2 Nepenthes alata | reverse complement strand
ATTCTCTTTAAGGTATTTTTGGACGCCATTTTGTAGGATGATAGTTCAACCTTAGTACTGAATAACTTAGTCTGGTTGGCTGTTGGCTCAATTGGTTCAGGTCCGGTTCAATCCATCTTCTTGAATTGCCAGAATAAGGGTGCTAGGCTGATTCAGTATCCATTTCAAAGCATTTTGGGCGGCTGCTTCAGTAGTGGGTAGGTCAACCTCACTGTGGCTGGGCCGGCTGCCGATTCAATTGATTTGGTCCGGTTCAGTTAATCTTTCCCAAGCTACCACATTCAGCAACAGTAGGGAAGCAAAGGGTCGATTTTATTTTGGTGGATTTTATGGCCAAATCGGGGCATGCTCTTGACTGGTTCGGAGAGTCCTATTATAGCTAAGAGACTCATATTTAAGAAATCATTTGGGTTATGGTCGGTCTAAGCTAATATTTTGGCCGATTTGGGCTATATTTTGTAGTCAGAGAATCTTTCTCTGCATCAGTATCTTCTGATGCAACTGATTTCGGTTTCTTTTTTGGTAATTGGTTTATGACCGGTTCAGGGCCAATTTTTATAGGGTGACACTTGAACATCATCATAAAGCACTTAAGTTTATATGACTGCCGGTTCAGTAAATTTGGGGCCCAGTTTATAAGATGCAGTTTTATATATCAGCAAGTTTGCTGAGGTAGTCAAATTGCTGATGTGAGGTCCAATTCAATGACCAATTCTGCTCAATTTTATGAGCCAATTTGGGAATCATTAGGTTGCCGGTTTAGCCAAATAATAGTAGTTGATCTACTATTGATTCTGGCATCAAAATTTCAGTAGGATGTTTCACATGCTAAAATGATAACATGATAAAATCCATGAGTAATTTAAGTATTGGAGCAATAATATTTAAGGAGAATTCACAAGAATCAGCAGCAATCGAAGAAGGAAATTAAAAGACACTTGCCAAAATTGAATTTCACTTCTCTTGCTTTGGTTCACCCTCCTGGATCAGTTTCTTCCTTCACTAGGCTTTTTCTCTTTTTCTTTCTGTGTTCTCCCATTTTTCTTTTGATTCTTTTCCTTCTCTTCTCCCTTTTTTTCTCTCATGTAGCCTCTTATATAATTTAAAGTCCAAAATAATTAAATTATTACTAACATTAAAGCTGCTGCCAGCACATCCCTCTTGCCTTCCAGATTTCAGCTTAGTGTTTCCTATAATTTGGCTGATTCATCACCCTAATTTTGCTGAATCACTATGTTATTTGATGTCTTTAGAAGTTGCCAAGTGGCTATTAAATTGGGTTGAATTTATTCAACTTTCCTTATCCCTTTTGATGAGGTGTGCTGAAATTAACACCTTGCTGATTTTTGTGGCTGACGGGTGTGTGTGTGAGTTTTTCACTGAATTTCTTTGAATTTCTTACTAAACTATAACGTTTCCATGTTTGTGGGTAATCCTTATGCCGTGCGTGAGTTGAATATCTTAATAAATTATTGGAATTTTGGTTTAAAAATGGGGCTGTCCTGCTGCCCGTGCAGGTTTCTGAATTTCGCATACTTTGTGCTGAATTTCGCCACGTTTTCCTTTTCCCATATTTCTCTTAAATTTGCCTAGGTGTTGCTGTGTGTGTTTATCATGTGTATGTAGACATTTTCCATGAAAAAATTTGGAAGTGGAGCTGCCAAGTGGCAGCTGAAATTTGAGCTGCTGAAGTTGCCGTGAGCCTTTTGTATTCTGCTTCTGAATTCTTGCTAAATTCAGCCGAATTTTGGAGCTTCCATGTGTGTGTGAATTCTCTATTGAATTATTAGAAATTTAGTTGGAAATAAGGGTGGTTCTGCTGCTGCCCGTGCAGGTATTATCCCTCTCTGCTGAATTCTTATAAATTTGGCTAAGTGTGTGTGTTAGAGTGTATTAATTTTTACTTAATTAATTTGATTTATATTATATTTGATTAATCGGGCTAAATTTGATTATTAATCTAGTACAAATTCGGTAATCAGGTTATCTCGCTGCCAACCAAAATTAAATTGGTTGCTAACTAATTGAGAATTTGTTAACCGAATTATTTACCTATCATTGGTCCTATATTTTATTAACCGAAATTTAAGTCAGTTTTATTAATTAATTTTTTATTGCATATTGGGATGAGTTTCTGACTTTTAAATTTTTATTATTTATTAATCTTAATTATATATATATTAGTTTAGCGTACTGAATTATGAGTCATGAAATCTTGATCCCTACAACTCGAAGAGGCTTGTATTTAATGTTGTAACTAACGGCAAGGATAAAGACCCTCAAGTTAATTGCCCTCGTCTGATGAGGCTCTTTGGACTGAAAGATCTTGTCCGACAAGCCAACAAAACCCATCGGACTAAGACCTCGGTTTCGGACAAATGGTTGCCTTCGGACATCATACCAAAAAGACCGAATTTCAGGCCTTCTGGTATGGGAGCTAATGATGGGTGTTGTAACCGATTGCTCAAGGAAAACCGACCTAGTGTGAATCTAAACCAAGACACGAGCTTCAACGGCCCAAACCACTCGCATGGCCTAATTCGATGGATACGTCCGACGACCTTAAGCAGCTTACTCTTGGAGCGGAGACGAAACCAACATAACAGTCGGGACAGTTTCTTATTCTTATCTTAAAATAACAGCTTCGAGTGTTGATTGAAACCGCAAGTTAGATTAAATCTTATCTGCCTGGCAGTTTCTTGAACAGTTGATAGGAGAAATCAACCGTTCCCCAACTTTTATAAAAACCCCTCCTTTCCAACAGGAAAAGGGGTCAACATTTTAAACAAAAAAAATACAATCCAAAGATGCTAAGAGCGTACACATTCTCTCTCAAACTAATATGCTTTCATAAGAGCGCAAATCCCTGAATAAGATATATAATCATGAACACTTGATCTTGCATCCTCTATCTTTCCTCTCTTTTAAGAATGATATTGACTTGAGTATCAAAAGATATACCGGAGAGTAAGTTTCGCTAAATCTTTTGACTGTATTTTATATTGCACATGATTCAGATTAAGGACGTACAAAAACCGAACCTACTTCAAACCTAACGGACAAATTTTTGGCTTCCTAATCCGTACTACAATTGAAATTCTCGGATACATCAGACTTAAAAAAAAAACTGACCAACAAATTTTATAAAATCCATTCTTGAAAAATGTAATATACATATTGTTAGAGATATCTATCTAATTGGCATATTCCGTGACCGCTTGTAGCATTACATCAATGTTGGGTTGCGGGAGTTGGGTTAGAGTCCGTATTATCGGTTCCCGCTCGCTTGTGGCTCGCTAGCCGCTCGAGCACAAATTCCAGTAGGGCTACCGCTCGACTTCGGCTCGATAGCCGCTCGAGCACAAATTCCAGTAGGGCTACCGCTCGACTTCTGCTCGATATCCGCTCGAGCACAAATTCCAGTAGGGTGGCCGCTCGCCTTCGGCTCGATAGCCTCTCGAGCCAAAATCCCAGAATGTGGGCCGCTCACTTTTCGCCCTCCAGCCGCTCGAGCGGTCGCACCGGTAAAGTACTTTTTCACAAATAAATATAATTTAATTATAATTAATTAAAATTAATTATTTTAAAATATTTATATCATAATTATTTATTTAAAATTAAATAATTAAGATAAAAAAATGAGCAATTTTATCTCTTTAAAAATTAGAATAACTCTAAATTCCCTTAAAATATGTCTCTGTTCAACCATTTTTAGATAAAAAGGTGGTCTTGTATTGGCTTTTTTTTTTTTAAAAAAAATGAAAATTACCTACTTGTTTATTTATTATAATTCTATCATAGATTTTTATTTTTAAAATTATATAATGAATTTTTATTCTAGTATAAATTTCATTTCATATTAAAAAAATTTTTTGTTGAGATTTTACATAAAAGTTTTTAATCATTTACAATTTTGTAGTTTAATTTTCTCTCATTCAGTGCGTATTACTATACAGTATAAAAAATTACCTACCAAATTTAATGGGTACACCAATAATGGGCTGGCCCAAAGAGAATTCAACGGAAGCTCAGAAAGGTCGGTCAATGTCCTTACGACCCACTGAGAAGGCGGGCCCAGAAACTGAAAAACCCAAAAACCAAAACGGTCAGCGTTGACGTTGATCGTCTTGGCAGACAATTTGCTCACGGACGGTCAACTCGATGTTGACCGTCATGCGAAGCTCATCTGGGTATTTAGAGGCTCTCCTACAGTAATGAGCATATTCCATTATGGCCCACAGCCCATTAGTTGATCACTAGCCACTCTCCTTTTATCCTCTACGGAGGCGGCCAACACGCTGATGGTCAACTCAGGCGTTGACCGTTTACGCCCTGCACATTGGGCTCAAATGACGCATTTCTACAGTAATGGGCCTACTCCATTTGGGCCCACAACTCATCCCACGGCCAACCACAGCCTTCCACGCATCTTCCACAATTCCAAAAGGATATTGACAAGATTGGCGCCCTTCAAATAAGGAAGGCGCCAGATTTTCTAAATACCTTGCCCGCCAAGGCACTCCAACGGTAATATGTTGAGAAGGAAGAAAACAAGCTTGGAAAGCTGTTGGTCACCACACAAGGAAACTATCACTCCCACCTTGGCAACTGGCATCTGCTCCAGAAGGCAAGCCAGCCAAGGTGGAAATAGGGGATCACGCCTTCTAAAAAAGGGAGATCACCCTCTCAGCCTTAAATAAACCCTAGAACCCTCATTCTAGGTACGCTTTCATGCATGCTTGCTGATACGCATTGAATCACACGAAAGATCCTAAGTGTTCTAAACGAGCTCTCTCTCTCTCAGCCGTCAGAAGCTCTCAGAACCTCAAACCATCTCTGAGGCAACAAGTGAGCCCTTACGTTTGTTTACTGCCTTCCCACCATCCAGATACAAGAAATGCCTCGCGTCACTCTTATATCTGGACTTTCACACTCCCCATCCCCATGATTCTGCTCAATAGCTTTTCAGTTTCTTTCTTCAAAAGACTGCCTTACTCACTTGAGCGTCGAAGTATTTTCGATGGGATAACTTCCCGCCGATAACGCTGACCTCTTGTTCATTTTAGTAGTGTGCAGGCCTCGTACTCAGTGAACGGAGCCGGTTCTATCCATCCAGAAGAATCCGAATCTATTCGAAGTCGGATCCACGTACGCATCAAAATTAATCTTTTTTTTGTATTATTAGAATTGGTTCAAAAATATAAAAATATCATAAATTTATAGATTTTCAAGTCAAAAATAGAAATAAGTAATTTTTTTTAATTTTAATTATTTTTTTTAAAAAAATTTACCGAATTGGCACCATACTCTTGCAAAAAACATTACAACCTTACCACATGATGATTTTCCTTTTAATCAGATATTATTATTATTGATGTGTCTTGAATTTAAATTTCGAACAGATTCGGATCAAATCATTTGTTTGAGTCTAATTCCGTCCACTGAGTCTAGATCCTGCACACCACAACTACGAACAAAAGGTCAGGTGACTGCGAGAGATTGTTCCTCCAAAAATATTCTGACATTCAAGTCAGTAAATGACATTTGAAGTAAGAATGTGGATGCAATAAGGTGCAATATGAATGTTGAGAGTGTTTGTTTCATGGGGGTGCTCTCGTAGGTTGAGAGGCTTGGGTTGCTCGTGAGGAGCAGAATCTCTAAGTATTGTGTTTGCTGGGAATGTAGTAGCAGAGAGAGAGAGAGTTAGAATGCTGAAATCGTATGAGCTTTTGCAAGAGAAAACTTTTTGCAGACAAATGAGAACGTGCCTTGAAGTATGAACTCTATGGCCTTTTATAGTCGTTGCACTGGGCTGCCTTCATTGTGTAGAAGGGCTTGATACCCATGCCCTACTAGGACCGTTGCCTTTTCTGGCGTGCTGCCTTTATGACTATAACGGTCATTGAATTGATTGTTTCCCTTCTACGTTCAATAATCGCTAGGGTTTCTAGCATATAGGGAAATGATTTTGGCACATTTTTTCAGGAATGCACATTGATTTTGGGAGCTACTGTTATAATGGAAGTTTCCTTATGTGGGAAGCGCAAAATTAGGGGAGAAAACTGTTGATACACGAGGGCAGACGCATGAGCCAATCTAGGCTTGGGCTGTCTGAGGCCCGATCTTCAACCCGTCAGCTGGTCAAGCTTCTAGTCAATGAAAGCATTAACCATCTTGCATGCTTCTGATTAACGGAAGCATTGACCGTATTGGGCCTAAGTGGGTTGTCCTACTCTTAGGCTTTAACTAGCTCATTAGCATTTCGTCCAGTCAACAACGAGTGTTGACTGTCCAGGTGCAAATTGGCCATTATGGATCTGGGCCATTTTATTTTTTTGGGCCAGCCAATTATTGGCGTACCTATCAGTAGCTCCCATGCTGGTAGTCTGAAACTCCAGCCTTCAGCATATTTAAGATGGAACGTGAATGGTTGGGTTACTTGCCTAAGGCGACCTAGTGGGGAAGCTGATAATGACTCTTAGTCTGTCGATCGAATTGCTTGCAATTATTATCCGTAAAGTCAAGATCTGGAGAATTGGCTGAAGAGAAGTGGTGACAGGATTCGTTAACTGCCTAGCCTAAAATCCAAAGAATTGTTGAAGGAAGTGTTGACTGAATTCGTTGACCGTTTAGGCCAAAATCTGGGGAACTGGCGAAGGAGGCATTGAGCACTTTTGTTGACCATTTAGGCCAAAATTCGGAAAATTATTGGAGGAAGTTTTGATCGGATTCATTAACCGTTTAGGCTAAAATCCAAAAAACTGGCAAAGGGGGTATTGGCCGGATTTGTTGATCGTCTAGGCCAAAATCTAGAGAACTCCTGAAGGAAGTGTTGACCAAATTTGTTGACAATTTAGGATAAAATCTGGAGAACTGCTAAAGAAAGTGTTGACCTGATTTGCTGACCGCTCGGGCCAAAATCCGGAGAATTGGCGGAAGTTGAAACGATGCGCCATCATGCCGTCGACTATCAGTCAAAAAGTTGGCCACGTGTCTGTATGCAGTGAATTTATAATTCTGGTAATTAATGTGCCCGAGGATCTAATTCGACTGTTTCCTCCGTGGAAGCGATACGCGTCAACAGTGATGAGCGTATTTTTTCGAGACGGTTCCCCTTTTTCAATGTTCACATGCCTTTAAGTACTTCGGCCGTTTCATTTTCAAACTTCCCATACTTTCTTCCTAAAAATTTTCTTAAGTATTTCACTTCCTCCATTCTCCCATTTCCATAGCGCCTTCTGTAACCCAGATTGGTTTAGTGATCAAAGCCAGTGAAGTGAAGGAGTTGAACGTTGAGTACAATATTTCTAAGGGGATTGTTTTCAAGATGCCCAGTGAGAAAGATAGGGCGTGCTCCCCTCCTGAGGGTTGCTTCACTATATACGAGGCCCACTTGAGGAGTGAGTTACGTCTTCAGGTTCCTAACGAGCTATTGGACATTCTTACCACTCTTCAGATCCCCATCACACAGTTTCATATTAACACTGTGCGATACTTGTGCATGCTTTGTATTTTTCTCCGCCATCATTTGAAGCTGCTGACGGTGGAGGTGGTCAGGGTAATGTTTCAATTCGTTCAAGGTAGAGAGTGGGTTTTCCTATCCCCACAAGGGCTCCAGATTACGGTGCCATCTATGATTCTTTGAAGAATTGAAAGAATAGGTTCTTCTATATTCATGTTGATGAGTCATGGCCTCTGGCCAGCGATTGGGGCAAGGTGCCCGACACTTACATCAAGACGCCCATGACCAAGGAGACCAAATCTATGAAGCCGCTTCTGAAGTTGGTGGAGGACCAGCTCTCTAAGTTTCGAAGAGACCACTTGATTTTCTGGCAGGAAGCCAAGAGGGCACGATAGGGGCCACCTTCTCCAGTCCAGAAGATGACGGTTCCTTCCCGAAAGAGGAAGGTTGGGGCCCTTATAATTGAGTCTGCCGGCGCACCTTTCACCAAGGAAGCTCCCAGTAGTCCAAGGCAGAAGAAGGCGACAATGGTAATGCCTCTTCTTCTTCCTCCACGGAGCCATATTATGTTTTGGCTTGCCAGTTCACTGGAGTCAGAGACAGCTCCAGTATTGGAGGTGTTGAGGCTGCTGTGGTGGCGTATAGGGCCAAGCTACGTTCCATTGTGAGTAGCACTGTTCTTACTCTACTGTAGCCGAACCACTTCGCGGAGCAATTGGAGCCACCTGCTGATTTCCCAATTGTGCATGCTGCTGAATTGTCTAAGGAGCCAGTTGCTAGTGAGCTGCTGGAGGTGCCTGAGGTGCAAACCACTGGAGAGCCTCTAGAGGCGGTTGGCATCAACGTTGAGCTAACGAAGGAGCCTACAGAGGTGGTTGGCTTTATTGTGGAATTACTGGAGGAGTTTGCGGCGGAGGATTTTATGGAGCATGTTTAGGAGATTACTATTTTCAGTCCTCCGCCACCAGGGCCAAGGTATCGGAGCAGGCCAATGAGGCTGAAGCGCAGAGTCTGGAAGGTAAACCTTCAAAATCTTCCTTCATTTTTCTTCCTCCGTTGCTATTATTTAGCGCTTTTTGACTTTTACAAGCGGAGAAAATAACGGACGTCAGCAAGGGACTGTGCCAAAGGGACCTAGTGATCTCAGGCCGTGATAGAGAGATCACCAGATTCGAGGAGAGGTAGAGTTGCTCAAGGTGGAGCACCAGGGGGACATAGCTGCTCTTCAATCTGTGTTATCAAATCGAGAAGAGAAAAATGTCGGATTGCAAGTGGAGAATGCCAAACTGAGAGAGGAAGCTGACCGGGCGGTGAGGCTCACTGACCAACTCTCGGGACTGATTACATTGCTAGAGAACGTGTTGTCCACTCGCATTCGTCCCCATGAGGTCCACAATATGCTGTGGGTACGGGTGTGGGAAGGTGTCAACCTTAGTCGACGCATTGCATGGATGGTTGACCCTAGCTTTCCAGTTGATGACCTTGACCCCGCAAGCCGTTCTGTCAGCCGTCGTGAGAATCTTGTGGGGCTGTCCCAAAGTAGTCATGGGCTGCCACAAAATCCTCTTGGGGGCTCTACTCCACCGTAGACCATTCCTACCTTTTTCTTTTTTATAGTTGTAAATGCACAGATATAATCTATAAAATGGTCGCTTTGCTGATGTTCTGCATCTTTGCCTTTGTTACGTTTTTCAATAACTTGTCCTTGTGTTGGTCGGCCGACTTGGTGTATTATATGCAAGTTGGCCGTCTACTTCACTTGAGACATTTGTGGGGCTCTCTGATGGACTTATATCTTCGAGAAGACATCAAGGTGAATCCTGATGTCGTGCTAGGTTTATTCTACACTCGTGCGTGATTAGAGGCTTGATGGCGCTGCGCAGGTGTGAACTTAGGCGGCCAGCTTTTGGATAGAGTACTTAGCTTATATTGATCGTTGTTGATTGATCATGTTATCTCCTTGTGAAAGAGGTTGTCATGTGTGCTGCTTTAGCCCCCTGAGATTTTGATAGCAAATGGACCACTTGGATAACCAAGTTTAATTTGACCGCAATAGATCGCCTGGATGACCAGGATTTAATTCGATCGCGCATGGGCCGCTTGGATCACTAGGGTTTAATTCGACCACCCATAGGCCACCTGAATGACCAAGGTTTAATTCGACCGCTCATGGGCTACTTGGATGATCTGATTTTAATTACGAACGGGTAAAAATTTGCCCGACTTAGGGACAGTCTAGGTCGTTTGTATAATCCTACAAATTCACACAACCCGCCCGACTTAGGGGTAGTCTAGGTCATTTGTATAATCCTACAAATTCACACACATGCACATGGAATAGGAAAATAAAAGAAAAAAACAACATGGCATAAATGAAAAAGCATCCTTATTTCATTAATATCAACATGTATATCACAAGCATACACGTGTAACATGGATGACCTACCCGTGTCCTTACTGAAAATAGCGTTTGAGGTGGATCGCGTTCTACATCCGTGGGACCAACTTACAGTTCTTGGTTCGGAGTTTGTATGCTCCATTCCATATAACGATTGAGACTAGAAAAGGACCTTCTGAATTTGGGAAAAGCTTATTCCGGTTGGTGGTTTTGTCCATAGCCTCGATACTTCGCAAGACCAAGTCTCCAACTTCAAATTGTTGTATTTTTACCTTATTGTTGTAATAACGGGGTGACTTGTTATTGATAGGCCACTGTCCATATTTTGGCAGCGTTGCGGGCTTCCTCTAACAAGTTTAGGTGTTTCCTAATTTTTTAGGAGTTACCTTGTGGCTCGAAGGACTCGACCCTGAGACTTTGAAGCCTGATCTCAATCGGAATAATCGCTTCAGTCCTATAGCAGAGACTGAAAGGCGTCTCGTGAGTTTGTTCTTTTAGAATCATCCGATAAAACCATAGGACGGAGGGTAACTCATCGACCCGGGAGCCATCTGCGTTCTCTAGCTTGTTTTTCAGACTGTGGAGTAGCGTACGGTTTGTGACCTCCACTTATCCATTTACTTACGGGTACACTACCGAAGTGTGGACTAATCTGGTGTCTAGACTGGTACAATACTTGATGAATCATTTTCCTAAAATTGAGCTCCATTATTGGTCACGATGACCACGGGAATGCCGAATCTGCTGACTATGCTCTGGTAGATAAATTCTAGACCGTTGTGCTCGGTGATCTTGGTGAGCGGCTTCCATCTACTTGGTGAAGTAGACGATACCTGCGATGATAAACTTCATTTGCCCTATCGCAATGGAAAATGGGCCAAGAATATTGAGCCCATTGCGCAAAAATCCAAGAAGTTTGAAGAGATCTCAACTTGGCGGGCAGCTGGTGGTGATGAATGCCGTGGAATTGGCGATTCTGACACTTCTTTACGAACTCAAGGGCGTCCTTCTTTATTATCAGCCAGTAAAATCTCTGGCGCATGATCTTAAACGTTAGGTTTTTTACCGTCGATCTGCGATCCGCATATTTCAAGGTGGACTTTGCTCAAGGCATAGTCAGCCTCCTCGGGAGTTAGGCATCGGAAGTACAAAGTCGAGTAACCACGGCGATATAGCAGTCCATCGACCACGGTGTACCAGTCGACCTTCTTCTTGATCCGCTTGGCTTTGTCTGCGTCATCTGGTATTGCTCTGTCCGCCAGGTATTTTTGATAAGGTGTCATCCAACTTTCCATGTCGGAGATTTACATCACTTTTGATTCCTCAGTACTAGGAGTGCTCAGGACTTTCCGCATGTCTCACGAATACTGCTATGGGTTTTCAGCCATTGTAGCTCTGACAAGTTGACCGACCTTCCAATTTTCAGTTCTGGGGACATGGACCATATTCAACAAGTCAAATTTTCAGATGACGACCTTCGCCTTAGACAAATATTTGGCTAAGTGAGGGTTGCACGCCTTAAAATTTCTGTTAACCTAGTTCACGACCAGCTCTGAGTTGCTGTAGACTCTCAGTCATCTAGTTGAGTACTCTTTGGATAGTCTTAGCCCGACTAACAGGATTTCGTACTCGACAACGTTGTTGGTGGCTGGGAAGTCGAGTCTAAGGGAGTACTTCACCTGAAACCCGTCTGGAGTCTTTAGGACCACTCCGGCACCGTTTCCTGAGTTTATAAACAATCTGTTTACGTTGAGAACCCATTCTGGCTCTTCCCTGTATTATTCTGCATCCTCAATGGACTGTTATTGAAAATTGGCGTCGTGGTCTGGACAATGAAGTCGGCCAGAACCTACCCGTTGATGGCTGGTTTAGGCCATAATTCAATGTCAAACTCTTCAAACTCGATAGCCCACTTAACCAGCCGTCCGAAAATATCAGATTTCTGGAGAATGCTCTTCAGTGATTGGTTGGTCAGAATGACCACGTGATGAGTCTGGAAATAAGGGCTCAACTTTCAGGTGGAGAAGATAAGCGCCAAAACTAACTTCTCTGCACGTGGGTAATACGTCTCTGCGCCGATCAATGTCTTGCTCACATAATAGATCAGCCGCTGAGAGTCAGAGTCCTTGCGTATGAGGACAAAATTAAGAGCCACCTCTGACACTGTCAGGTAGAGGTATAGTTCTTCTCCGTCCTTCGGTGACATTAGCAATGGTGGATTGGTCAGGTATTACTTCAATTCGTCGAAGGCTTCATGACATTCCACAGTTCACTGAAATCCGTTCACTTTTGTCCCCCTTAGAGCCTTAAAGAAAGACGGGTACTTGTCCCCCGACTTTGCCAAGAAGCGGGACAAGGCTGCCAATCGTCCCTTTAGTCTCTGGACAATTTGAGACTCCATGGCAGAGTCATGTGCGTGAGGGCCTTGATCTTCTTTGAGTTTACCTCGACCCCTCATTAAGAGATGATAAAACCCAAAATCTTCCTCGAGGATACACCAAAGACACACTTCGAAGGGTTCAACTTCATTGGATACCCGTGTAGTACCTCGAAGGATTCAACCAAATCGTAAATATGGTCGCTGGTGGTCTTACTCTTGATGAACATATCGTCGACATACACTTTCATATTACAGCCGACCTACGTCTCGAACATCTTGTTTACGAGCCTCTGATAAGTGGCACATGTATTCTTCAGATCGAAAGGCATAACCTTATAACAGTAGGTGCCTTGATTCGTCATAAATGAGGTGTGCTCTTCATCCTTGGGGACCATTGGGATTTAGTCGTAGCCTGAGTACGCATCCATGAAACTCAGTAGCTCGTGTCCAGATGTTGAGTTCACCAACAGGTCAATTCGGGGTAAAGGAAAACTATTTTTTGGGCAGGTTTTGTTAATGTCAGTGAAGTTGATGCACATTCGCCATTTTCCATTATTTTTCTTTATCAGGATGACGTTTGAGAGCCAATTCAGGTACTGAACCTCTTTGATGTAGCCGGCATCCAGCAGCTTCTTCACCTTTTCCCGGATGGTAATGAGTTTCTCCACAGAGTTGTTTCTTTACTTCTGTCGGATGGGCTTATGGTCAGGACCAAGGCCCAACTTGTGGACGATTATTCTGGCTGGAATCCCAGCAAGTCAGCGAGAGTCCACGTGAAGACGTCAGCATTTCGTCGTAAGAATGCTATCAGCTTGTCACGGTGAGTGAGCCCCTAATTTATATGCATCTCGCAGGGTCCTCCAAATTCAGTGGGATTATATCGGTTGCCTTACCAGACTGCGCTTGTTGCGAGGTTCCTTCATCTCGATGGTAGAGTTCTCCTACTGTCTTTGTGCCGCCACTTGAAGCAATCTGGGACATGTGACATGTCCTCACAGTGACTTGGTCACCCACCACTTCACCAATACTGCATGCAGTTAGAAATTTCATCTTGAGATGCAGTATTGAAGTGATGGCTCTGAATGCTGTTAAGCACGGGTGGCCTAGTATAACATTGTACACAGAAGGAAAGTTGATGACCAAGAATGTACGTATACGACTCGCCATTCTTGGGTACGTGCCTAGGGTGACTTTTAACTGGATCATTCCTTGGACGGCTATCAGCTCATTGTTAAGGCCATAGGGTGGGCTTTCGGTAGGTTTTAATTGACTCTTTTTAGACCAAACTTAAAAAAGGTATCAAGATAAAGAAAATATCAGAAACTTTTATTATCGATAAACACTCATTTTAATTGGTAGTTAATATTACCGTCTGAAACGAGTGTGGATACAATAATGGGATCTGCATGGGGAGAGATTACATGTTCTATGTCATTATCACTAAAGCTAATGACGTTGTCTCCTGTGCGCTGCTTCTTCCGCCCAATTTGCTACTCCTTCCGATCCGTTGGTGTCTTAGCAGGCCGGGCTATGATCATATTGACCACTCCAACCTGACCCAGTTCTGTGGTTGGGAAGGCTCTGATCCTTCCCCACCTGATGTGTCAGAATTCTGTCCAGGGTTCCGAACGAACCTGGTGAGGTGGCCCTTCTGAATGAGCTCCTTAATCTCCCGCTGAAGAGTCTTGCAGTCCTCTGTGGAGTGTCCAAAAATCGATAAAAATTACAGTACTTAGCTGGATTTCCTCCATCCGCTTTCTTAAGGGGTTTGGGTTACTTAAGGATCATCTTCCCACGGATCTACAAAAGGATGTTGGAGCACGTGTCAATCAGGGGTGTCAGGTTGATCGGCTCGCAATCCCTTTGCTCCAGTGCTTCGGTCCAGTGCTGCTTTCTGCGGGGTGATTGCCTCCGTTATACTTCCTCTTTCCCTCGACCGGGAAAGAGTGAGACTGTTCGGTCCATTCGCGACGCTTAACCTCGTTGGCCTCTTCGGCCACTATGTAGGCCTTGGTAATAGATTCCGCTTCCTAAAAGATCGGTAGATTCTTGTGCGTCAAATGCCTGATGAAGTCCCCATTCGTTAAGGTAGAGACGAAACTGTCAAGGTTCATCTCTTCCGTGACCTGAGAATTCTTCTGGCCTCTACCACGAAATGATTCAGGAACTTTCTCAAATTCTCTCCATGCCTCTACTTGATGTGGGAAAGATGCCAATACTACTTCTCTTCCCATCAGTTAGAAGCGTACTGGACAAGGAAGAGATCGGTGAGTTCTTAGAAGTTCCAGATCGAGCTTGATGGGAGCCAGTGGAACCAAATCCGGGCGTCTCCCTTCAAGGTGAGTGGGAAGCACAGGCATATTTCTGAGTCTTTTAGGCCGTGGAGACTCAAATGGGTACGAAAGTGATCCAGGTGGTCCATGGGATCAGTGCTCCCATTGTAAGAATTCAGTGTTGGCATGTTGAATTTTGCCGACAAAGTACAATTTAAGATCTGTGCTATGAAGAGAGATCTGTCTAGATCTATGGCGTGTTCGCCATCCTCGAACACATGGTTTCGGATCTTCTCCATTCTCGAATATGTGCGGGCGGCGTTGCCAATCCTTTTAGAGTTGAGGCAGGTTCTCAACTCTATCCTTTCTCCGGCGCAGCGAGTAGCCAGCCGGCTACTGCCACCAGTGGATCTAACAATCTTGGTGGCACCCCTCCTGAGCCTAATACCTAGTCTCTGCCAGAAAGTATCGGGGATTCTTCAGTTCTGGACTTTCCTTTGGAGTCTTATTGCCCAAATGCTTTCGAGCCCTGGACGGCTCTGAGCGTATGGGGCCTCCGAAGCTTGAGTGCTACTTGGCCTCCTGGTCTTTTTAGATGGTTTCTTCTTCTTCTGACCACCTTTTCTGGAGG
>JAOVVI020007046.1:0-15145 GCA_028571085.2 Nepenthes alata | reverse complement strand
TCAATTAATTGATAAGAAACTTGAAAGCGAGGAAGCCATCATCATTATCCCAAACTTTGTTATCTTCATTCAAATGGGTTACAAACCTCCAAATCTAAAAGACCTGACACAAGGGTACCTTATTACAACGTCGATGGCGCTCACCACCCTAATTTCCCACCCTTTCAATATCCATTGGAAGGCCTGAACATTGTATAGCCACTCATGCCACATGCCTGATTCAAGTAATCTCGAACATTGAGCTGATACCCGTTCCCCACTCCGGAATTCCTCATGCTTAGGAAAGAGAGATCAGGGGCAGCTGCCTGCCACTGGTTCTGAGCCACACCATCAAAATATCCATTGGAATAAGACATCAGATCAGCATGGGGGATGAATTCCCTCGGAGTATCAAAATGACTGCTGCAGACATCCCTTTGGAACCCATCATCGATGTAGCTCCGTGACCGTTCAAGTCTGCAGGAGCTGGCTGAAGACACCATGTCATCTGAAACGCCCATATCACTAGGCAAAGTGAACTGCTGATTCAGAAGGTTTGGCCTGTTGCCCAGACCCCAAAAAACGGCAGTTTCCATACTCGTGCTCCCACTTCCCTGATGCTCATCGTTGAGCAGATCATTGATGATATCGAGGTGCGGGAACTCATCTCCCAATACACCTTGAGCTTGACGGCCAGAAGTGGAGACTGGAAAATCAGAAGATAAGAAGGGCACATGGGACCCACGGTTGACAGGCCCATGTAAATCATGTTTTTGGACCTCATTAAGCATTGATGATGAATCAAAAGTCATGTTTCTGCTAGCATCTCTATGAGGACTGTCCTTCCAATGGCAAGAAATCCCCAAATTGATACAGTTAGCATCCAACCTTTCAGAGCCCTGCGGAAGGAACACAGGTGCAGACATCAAAGCGGGCTGTTGGGCGAAAGTAGGTGATGGATTTACCATCGAGCTTGCCGAGAGATGATGAGTGAAACCAGCTGAACTCGAATCAACAGAGTTACCAACTGTGGTATTTATGTAAGACTGAGGAACATAACCATGGGTTGCTAGGGAGGGGTCAGGGCCTGGTTGACAATCTGCACTCACCAAACGAGACAAAGGTGCCGCTGTCGATGCTGCTTGGACAATTGAAACAGCCGGGGCAGCTGGCTTGGATCCAGGTATAAAAGGTGCACCAGAGGGCCTCGGCATCATAGGGGTGGTTTGTTGCCCAGAAAGTCTCTCCACTGGTTTTGGACTGGAGACCTTAAGGGAATCATGTCTTGACCCACTAGTATTGTGGGACATGCTCATAGGCGAAGGTGCCTTGTCGGTTTGTTGTGAGATGTTTGACGAAGTTTTCTTCAGTGGAGAAAGATCAACAGGATCACTCTTGTTGTCCGACTTCAATGGAGTTGTAGAGTTCGAAATCCTGGTTGGACTCCTAGGAAAGAAAGAGACAACTGAAGTCTTCTCTTTGGAATGTCCCGTATCAACTTGGTCTTTATTGCTTGCCTTCCTTTGCATCAGCATAACCTCCTCTTCCTATCAAATCAAAATGCGTAAACCATCTTATATCAAGCTAACTAGCAATATATGAGAAAGAACTAATCAGGAAAGTGATAATGCATCCACTTGATGATCATAACGAACAATTGTGTATTTGAACAAAATGAGGTCTATTGGGAGGGCCAAAAGGTATTTCCACAAACGAACAATCATCATAAGAAGAAAGCACGGAGGGAAGGCAAAAAGAAGACTGGCACAATGTGAGCTTAGAAAAGTCCAAATAATATTATCAAACATGACATTAAATTACAAAATGCAAGCAGGATGACATGATTGCAACTACAGCACTACCAAAAAGGCTATTGAAATGCCAAAAAAGAATGGCCAAGTGCATGAACCTTCCCACATTGGAGGCTTTGGGAGAGTCAAATCAATTCACCCTTTCCCTTGAATTACAAAAAAGGGTGGCTACTATTGTTTGAGCTGTGATCTCTAAGTTACAATGAAACAATCTTACTGTTGTGCAAATATTCAACTTCTGAACATTAAAATGCGAAAAAAGAAAAATGGTGTCTTGAACAAAGATGTGACAAGATGCTAAAAATATCCTGAAAAGAGAACCCACTTTATTGACCATGGTCTGCTCAGGCCTCTTTATTTGATACCCGTTAGATTCTGCTGCTTTGCCACTAGGAGAAACATCATTATGATGCCTATCTGCAACAGGCTTGGATGACTGGCTATCTGCTTCACTAATGCCATTAACTTCCTCAGATGTTGCCTTACCTCGCTGGTTCTTTCCTCTGCAAAATCAAATTCCATGCTCAATTTTACAAAATCATTGATAATTGCCTTCCCAACAGGAAAGCAGCCTAGGCTGCTTGTTTACCTGGCAGTTGATCTTTGGCTTTTACTGTTTGTAAAAGCATATCCTCTGTAAGACCCATTCATTACCACCGAGGGGGATGAATCTGTAGAACACGTTGAAGAGCTATCATCCATCAGAGAAGAACTTCTCTTATCTACCCCGTTTTGTAGAGTCGATATGCAGCTACTAACTCCTCCACTGCTGACTTCTGCAGCAGGGTGAACCTCTGATGTGTCTGTTTCCCAGTTAGCAGGACTTGTATCTCTATCTTCTGAATCAAGCTGCAGCATGTCAGCAGCACAGTCCACTGAATCAGAAACATCAGATAAATCCACAAGGACATCATCCTTTTCAAGAATGGTTTGTGTCTCCACGGGGTCTTTTTCATCATCAATGGGAATTCCATACACCTGTTTGTCTGGTCCTGCCACACTCGTGTTTTCATCCTTCACCTTATCTTTTCCCTTGCGGTTGTTCCGTTTTTGTTTACCCTTAGGTTTACAAATTCAACAAAAGATTTCAGATCAGATTTTCAATTGAAGAGAGTAGAAACAACTCCTGTGCATAGATACAGAAATGCATCCCAACACCCCCCCCCCCCCGGGGCAAAAAAAAAGGAAGAACCAAAGAATGGGTAACCATTTTGCAAGAAAAGAATGGGTAACCATTTTGCAAGAAAAGAAAGGGTAACCATTTTGCAAATACACAACACACAGGCTAAGCTCACTCTTCTGTTAAAGAAAACCTAAAATCAAGTATCACAAAAAAGCCAAAAGCATTAAATGCCCTCTTGCAAAAGGCTCTCTCGGGAGTTCCTCAGCTTTCCAGCAAATATGAGAAGATGGCAGCAAGTATAGGGAAGAAAAGTTTCAACATTCCCCAGAAAATACCTGAAGTATATCAAACGAACTCAATCAAGTAAAAATGGATAAGAATGCAATTCCTTTCCTGTCTTAACATCCTTATTGAACTGATAACATGATGGCTTTCTATTAAAAATCCTTCTCTCCATCAAATATGTAGCAAAAAATTATCTGCTACATCAACATATCAGGTTTATCAAAATACCAAATAATTAAAACTTCTATGGCTGGTATCAGTACTATATTTGAATTCTCGTAGAAAAACTATATGGGACTCTCAGAAATACAAATTCAGCAAAGTGTGAGAGACCTGTTTTTTCTTCGATTTCTTCTCTTTTTCAGCCACACCACGCTTCACCTTCTGCTCACTCTCAGCCAGCCCGGCTGCCTCTTCTTCACGAATGAGTTCTTCTTGCCTCTTCAAAGCAACAGCTTCTTGATAGGCAACTTCAATCTTATTGCTGTCAGATCACATTACGAATCTGTAAGGATAGGTATACGCACAAAAAGAGGACCAACTACTCTTCAGTCAATGGACAACATTGGCCAATATTTACATAAGTTAAACAAGACAGTCCTAAGCCAAAAAATAAAAAAAAATAAAATAAAAACAAACTATGTTGAGGTATACAACCTGAAGATGTGAGCAAGCACAAAGATTTCCACAGTCCTTCGACCCAATTCCGTCAAGCGCCTTTCATCACGCTCAATGGAATCCTTGTTGAAGTCCTCCCCAGCACCGCCATCCTACAAATTGAATAGAGTGCAAATCAATTAAATTTCCCCAGCAAGATAAATACAGACAATTGCATAGGTCCACAAAAGCCTAAGGTACATAGGAGCCATAGTCATAAAGTGCATGCTCTGAATTTGTGATTAACAACAAAAGCCTAAGGAACATAGGAGCCATCGTCATAAATTGCATGCTCTGAATTTGTGATTAACAACCAACGTGATCAGTTATATCAACAAAAAAGGTCATATGGATGTCAAGACTCCAAAATAGGACCATTGCTTAGTCCAACAGAACAATTATCCAGCTACAACCTGACCTCTATACTCTGCAGCAACCCAACCCAACCCCCTCCTGACCTCAGGAGAACATTATAAGGTGCTAACTGCATTCATTTACCATAAGTTCCATAGTAAGGTATCCACTTGGATGGCACAACTTCCTTACGAACTTCAATGACCCTCTCTCTCTCTCTCTCAATCTACCTTCTTCTACATTGTTTTGCTCGCTCCATCCATCAGAAAAGATTCTGATCGCAAAGGTATGGTATAAACCAGGCCATGATGTGGTCTTCACTGGTTCCCAGCATGATCAATTCTGAACTAGTTCTAAAAAATAATATAAATTATACCATTTTAGGTTAACTTCCAGCACAGACTTTGTGCAGCCGCAGCTATCATCGTGGACATCAGTGGCAATGCTAATCAGCTACACAATATAGTCCCATGAAACATAAAAGTTTGCAAACACGGAGGAATTGAGGAAGTAATTAATTATGTATGAACATATTTTTCCAAGATACCACTCCATGTCAAATCCTTGTATGAAAGGAGAAAAGGGCAGATTTAGATAATAGGAACTTCCATCATAATAAAACAAAATTATTCTTTCATGATAAGAATAACACAATATGTGCAAACTCCAAATGCCAAGACATCAGGATTCACTTGATAAAGGAGGGGCTGTTATACAGCAAAGATACATTTAAAACCCAATTTACCAAATGATGAGAAATGTAAATCATTCTTTTTCATTCAGATAGACTACTCAAACATGACTTGTAGATAGAACTTCTACGTGAAACTGTCACCAATATTCACCCCACAAAGAAAGTCAAAGAATCAAAGATTTTTGTCAATATAAATAATAACCTCACCTTCATGCGGTTCTGAGGACCCTTTTCATCCTTTGGAGGCAATGGTTCCATTGCAGCACGCTCAAGAAGTAATAATACATCATCCACCAAAACAAACATATTCTTCTCTATGCGAACAATTGGAGCTGGTGTATCTTCACCATCTAGTAATTTTCCCTTCACTTTCTTTTGTTTACTTTGACCTTCGAGTGCCTTAAGCCCACTATACAAGGAATCCATAACTAGAGTAGATGTGACTTCCTTCTCAATGAAAAATTGCTTAACAATCACTTTCAGGATCATGTCCATTTTCTCCCTCGACATGCGACGCCTAGAATTTTGATCCATTCCAAGCCAAAATGCGCAAAAACTGCAAAGATGTAGACAAATCCTGTATAATTATGGGAGAAAAGAAAAGCAAGATAACCAAACCACCAATAATTGACAAAACAACCAGAAAACAACAGTAGGAAAATAGTGATAAGTCTGGTATCTTCCACATTACAAATTACACCATCTAAAGGAAATTCATGCCATCTCGGATGCATTCTCAGCCTACGAAGGGGCAAAACAAAACAGATATGAAAATGAAAGAAGTGTGTAAAACCAAGCAAATAAAAAAGAATGGAAACCAAAAGGAAGGGAAAAACTTTCGGATCTAGAATAGAAAAAACCCAAACTATTCCAAGACAATTTATTGTCACATGCTTGAAAAGATAATAACACTGTAATACACCTAGCCAGTTTTTACTTAGGATGCAGCTATCTAGCCGACTTTTGACAATTCACTCCCCTCTATTAATATATTGATACATTTTCCTTTCTTCCATGCTATAAGTTCAAATCAAGTACCAACCCTACAAAAATAAGTTAATTATCAAATATTGTCTAACAATTATTTTGATCAGTCCATCCTGTCACTCATTCATATTTAAAAAAAAAACACAAGGAAATTAAATTTAGTCTCTAATTTGCAACAAACCCCCTAATTTTGCGGTTAGAAGAAAACACAACTATAGGAACATGAGGACCTCAACATATTCAGATTATATAAGAATGGAAATAGTTATTAGTAAGCAACAAGCTTATAGCTAAACAGCAAAATGCTACGGATAAATTTACAAAACTCCCCTGCCTAATTTGCAAAATGAAAACAATTGTTATGCTTCATTTCTATGTGCAGTTAATATAATTACAAATACTCAAATTTATTTTCCAAAATTAATCAAATCATATTTCAACAGTTATCATGTAGTAAATAAATGATATTTTACCTAATTTATTTCATAAAATTTTTAAGTTATTACAGCACAATTATCCAGTAAGTCTCAGGTCTGGAATCCATATTAAAGACACGACAAAGTTTAATACTATCTATTACACAGAGATAAAGTATTTGCAATAACATTACATAGGAGAAAGACGGGTGATATCAATAGAAGAAAATGTGTTAACCATAATTCAGGTGGCATGGTCATGTGAACTGACGACAACCTAATGTACCTATAAAGAGATGTTGGGTGTTGGGAAAGGCATTATAGAATATATAAAGGAAGAGAAGAGACGGGTTTGATAGAAACTACATAAACCATGATCTTACACAATTGAACATCACAAAAAGAATGGCTATCAACAAAGCTAAATGCAAATGAATGATCCAGTCATCTACCCCACTTATCAAGAAAAGACTTGGATTGGCAATTGGAACAGTTTCCTGAGTAATTGTAAAGTTTTTCAGTAATTAATCATGTCTTTTTTACAATATGAAAGTTATGGAAGTATATAGAGAAAATTCAGCATGGTTTTGGTTCATCAAGTGCATCTCATGCAGTCAATTTTGTAGCATGAGCAAGGTTGGGCATATAATTTTATGGTGAAAAACTTACTGGGTGATTTTATGATGAAGACACTGATCCATCTGATTTCAATTAGGTCTAAATTAGCGAGGGTGATGAAAATTTGAGCCAAAAAAGTATTGAGCCAATAATTACATCACATATAATTTGTTCCTCACTAATGAATTATTTGTAAGTATACATCATTGATGTATCTTCAAACATACAACAGGATGGGAAACCCTAAAATTTTAGAACTTATAAAACAAATGCCTCAAGGATAAATTTTTCTTTTATTCACTTATCACTAAATGGGATGCAGCCTTGCATAAATCTTTTCTTAACATATAAAGGAACAATGTTGCTGCCAACAACGATGACTAATCACAATAATACTCAAGTTGTAAAATATGGTAATGATCATACCTTGACCATCTAGTTTTATCCTCTAACAACTTCCCGAGACTTCCCCTCCTCTCTTCCACATGATCCCGGCAGAGCAGCTCTACATTTGGCAAATAAACTCGTACAAGTTCTCGTCTATACTGATAGTCAAGGCAGCGGAACAGACGGTCCGCTTTTTCCCTGTGTAACAAAGCAAAATATTGAGGAAGCAATATGTTAAGGTGTTAACTTGCAATTAGAATGAGAAAATCTCATCCTGATACATCAAAATAGAAAAAAATCAAGCCCACGTGCATGATTTGAGCAAATTCAACCAAACAGAAAGAATATTGAGGAAGCAAGACGGCACAAAAATTTTCATTGAAAAACCGTGTAATAAGAGAATAATAAGAAGCAAGAAGATACTTACCCAAAAAAAGAAGAAAGAAGGTTATTATCAATGTTTTAGACACAAGCACAGAATTGTTCAGAGATTAATTCCATAACTTCACAACAAATCAAGGGTCCAGCATCAACAAATTGCCCATCATCTGATAATCATTGCCACTACAGCATCAACAAATCAGACGAGTATCTGAAAAGTCAAACGATTCAGCATGAAGAGTGGAATCTGTTAAAATTGCAGTCCTGCGCCGACTCCGATGCAAAGATTCAAGGGTCCAGATCCTTAGCACAAACAATCACCAGGGTCCAGACAGAAAAAGGATCAAAGCCCCAAGAGGCGAGAGTCCCAAAATGCATAATTTCCTTAAGGGGCCAAGGTCTCAGCAGGCCAAACTGCCCAATGAGGCAAGGTTCCAAAAAGGCCATGGTCCCATAAGAGGCTGAAATCTGAGTTCCCAGGGGAAACAGGATCCAAGATGGGGCAACAAGTGTCCAAAGGTACAAGAAGATTGGTGCCCAGATGGGACATAAGGTACAAGAGAAGGCCAAAGAAGCTTCAGCGCAGACTGGAGGTTGCCGGAGTATATTAGCCTTGGACTTTCAAAAGAGGTGTCAAGCTTCCACTAACTTGGGTTCAGCCAGGCTAAATGGCAAACACACCAACCAACTGACGTCATCACTATGAAACAAACAGCAGAAATCACCCAACAAAAAGGTAAAAAGCACATTGACAGAAAAGGGTAGTGGGCACGGAAACGAGGTTGAGCATGCCACCCAGTTACCCATGGCCAATGATGGCTGACAAAAAGAAGAAATGACCCACAGTTGACATGGTGGATGCTGCAACCAAATTCAGTCTACTCCAGTCTCACCACATGGAAAAGTAGCCAGCCAAGCCAAAAGGGGATAGAACTGCCCACCTCTCTTGTCTCAAATAAAAAGCCCTTAAGGAACCTGAACCACCTCTATAAAAAGGGATATTTGTAGAAGGAAAAGAAGGCGGAGCAGAAAAATCTCAAGAAAGAATTCCCAAGAAATCCCACATATAAAAAACATCACTCTCACCTGCAAATTCAAGGCAATAAATCACTGCCGGAAATCCCTAACAGTTGGATGGATAGGGGAGTTTCTTGAGATTATATAATTACAATCACTTTGGGAAAAATTTCCCTGGCCTTCTCCACTTCAGTTATACGCCTAAGGACCTGACTTGGTACATGGCATCCAGTCTAGTCCTCTTACGACAACAATAGGGACACAAAGCCAGCCTCCTTGAAGATCACTATCACCAATCTGGGTTCGGGCCCGTGGTCCCACTAGTCCCCAATCATTTTTCAGGGCACAAAGTAGTCCTTCCTGGTAGTCCCAGTACACTCTCTTCAAAGAGTGACCTCAAAGCCTAGAGAAGTTCCAACCTTCTTATTGCTCTTAACATTTGGCTTCATCCAAGCTAACCCAAACACTATTCTAGCTTTGCAGATTGGTTGATGCATTATACCAATCCAAGTGTCTGAGGGGTCCCTCAAGAGAAAAATCTTGGGCCCTCTCAATTCTTGTTTCCATTGTGGTGTACAGGGTGTCAATTAAGAGAACGAATAAACTTTGACACGGGGTGATAGAAATCTGGGTCAAACCTTTATTAAGGTAGACATCATTGGCATTGTCACTAATATAAAGCCTTCCCAACAACAAAAAGAAAAGACAGAGATCAAAACGCAACAAAAAGTTATCCCAACAACAATAAAGAAAAGGCACCCTAGTAGTTAAGCTTTCTCTTGGAATTACTCTCTACATAAGCATATGGCTCCTTGATGTGTACCTAGATAAAGATACGACCTAAAAATTTACCAACCCATGTTGGCGGGAGAACTGAATCCCTGAATTGATATCCTGCACAATACAATGGAAACAAAACAAAACATAAAGTAGCCCAGGAGTGCTCACGGGGGACCCTTCCCTGTCCAAGTATAATGTATCATTCAATCTAAAAGCAAAAGATGGTGTTTGGGGTCAACAAGCCTATGAAAGAGGCAAAATATTAAGCATGATGAGACCATGGGTGTAGGATGGAACCTATCCTGGCTTTATGGCCCATCATTGAAGGGAGTGTGACTATCTGAAGAACAATCTCAATGTGCTGATAAATGACTAGAGGATTAACAAAAGAACCGGGTCCAAGCCCAGATTAGTGATAAGGAACTTTCGGTAGGACTGGCTCCATGCCACAGTTAGTCCTGTACGAGGACTATACTTGATGTGGTGGACCTAGACTGATCCTTAGGCATTCGCTCGAAGTGGATGCCAGTGGATTTTTTTTTCTCAAAGGGTCAGTACTGTTCCCTAAAAACTCTATAGCCATCCAACTCTAAGGGATTTTGGGCAGCAAATGATTGCCTTGAATTTGCAGGTGACATTGGTGTTTCTATCTATGGAATTTTTCAGGAAACATTTCCTCTTAAATTCTCTCCTGAGATTTTTCTTCACCATCCCCTTTTTCCTTCTCCAAAGATCCCCTTTATAGATGAGATTCATACTGCCAAGGGGCTTCTCGTTGGAGAGGAGAGAGGTGTGTAGCATCATCAAGTTTTGGATTAGTCAGCTACTTTTTGCATGTGGGGAGAATGGAGTGGATCAAATTGGTTTTATTCAAGAAACTGGAGCTGGGGCACATGAGGTTTTAGCAACCACCAACTTTTGGCTTCTTTAAAGCTAAAGTCAACTTTTAGCAATTTGCCATGACGTTTGAATCAACTTCTAGAGTCTAGAAGTTGAACTCATTCAAACAAACTTTAAGCCATAAATAGCTTTTGGGTTTTCCTGACAACGAGCTTCCAAAGGATTTCCAGCTACAATTTTGAGCTTCTCTGAAAAGCTAATTCAAGAAGCTACTAATCAATGGGATTTTCTTTTGAAAAAAGTACACGGTGCTACTCTGCAGAATTTTTTGAAAAACTTTATATGAATGATACTTCTTCAAAGCTCTGACTAAGCCACACATGCTCTTAGAATCCATTTAAGGAATGCTACAATCAGGTTTACAATTAGACATTCTCTAAAAAGCTTATCGTAGAAGCTGAAACTAGACATTAACAAGATATTATATAGGCGAAAATAAGCAAACTTTACTACTCTATGCTACAATCAGGGTTTACAATTGGAGCTTCACCAAAAAGATTATTGAAGAAGCTGAAACAAGACAATTATGAGATTTATATAGGAGAAAAATCCCAACTTTACTACTCTGAAGCACTTGCAGAAAAACTCCACCCAATCAAGCACTTCTACAGAAGCCAAACAGGCTCCTCCAAAATCTGAATGAACAAAGTTAAAAAGGACCAGTAAACAGCTATACTGTCATGCAGAGTTTTATGCAGAGCCTCAATGACAGAATGACAGCTGTACATTGTACAGTCAACAAGTTTCTTCTCCATTTCAGTCGTATCTTCTTTTCCATTTAGAAACCAGACCAAAGATATAGCTTGTGTTTGTATTTCCCTTTAGATCAATCTTAGGTTCTTTTTCCCTAGAACTTTTTTCCCCCTCATTCCCTTTTTTGAAGGGTTACAACAAGAAAACTTCTCCCAACTCAACAGCCCGGAGTGAAAAGTAGCAGCAGCAAAATATGCATGAGAACCCCTGAAATGATGAGTTAGAGTCAGCAGGATTTCACTTTTATACGACATAAAGATGCTTAAAACTTGTTCTCCAAGATCTTGCACTATGACCACTCTAATTTGCATTCCCATTATTAAAGAAATTTGATAAAAACAAACACAACATTAGGTCCTCTAATTTGAAGAGGGTGGCAAATACAAGAAAACATAGTTGCAGGAAAATATGAATAACATAACATGAAGTTGAGTCAGAAAGTTAAACAGAACTCAAGATATGGATTACAAGCTAATGAATCAGAGTTTGGTCAAAGACAATTTATAATCACCTGATAACCTGAACTTGAGCCTTTATTATAAGAGTGTCAGCATCTATAAACCCATCTGATACTTTGGACAACTCCATGAATTTTTTCCAACCCCAATCATGCTCTTTCTTCCAAAATCGATGTAATGTATCTGCCAATTTATGAATACTACATAAACATTATAAAGGTCTTCAATGTAGGCAACATGTATCATAGATAAACACATAACGTGCTAACCAGAATATTTAGATTTCTTGGGATCTTTATTGACAACCGCTATCGTGAACTGTGCAAAATGGCTCCATCCTGCTCCAAGATAAGCAAAAAAAAGTTGTACTGCTATGTAAGGTTTATAGACAGATGAGGGTGAAGAGAGAGATGAAATTGACGGTCAGACCTGGAAGAAGCTTGTCATGATTAGCAACACATAGAAACAATGAAAGATGGTTGCAGACATCACAACCTTGTGGATAGATTAGAATGTACCTGCCATAAATAGCAATGAATTATATTTACAGCAAATATTTGAACCACAGCTCCTGCCATATTTCAAAATTGCATCATATGTTTCCAGAAGCCCACATCACAGTAACAAGCATCATGACAAAATACTAACATAATAAAAACATCCAGTCCATATATCCAATTCACACAAGCTAGTAAGTCATCTTTTTGTGTGATCAAGCTAATATCTTCATAGTTCACATGGAAACCAAAGTCAAAAATCCATAGTTGTCCTGGAATTAGTACAACCACAGAATCAACAATTTAACCCCCTCCAACATGTTTGACAGTTGTTGTTTAGCAAGGTGCATATTCAGAGACAAAAATTCAGAGATTTAACGAATCTCCTATTTAAATATCCACAAGATACAAATTGTAAATAAATAACCATGGCATTCCCCTGCATGGTCACTGTGCCTATGTGCATACACATTTCAAAGTGGCTCATAGTCTAATTTTGTGGGGCCATGTGAAGAGGAATATTGAATTATCAAGGCGTGCTGCTGTGTCATACATAAAGTACCCATGTCGCAAATACACAAATACTTAGAGCATTAACAATAGTTTGGGACAATGGAAAAGTAAAAATGACACAATTTCAAAAGAAGAATATGAATCACCCAAAACTCCACACTATTAATCCCTCAACCCTTAGGTACATTGAAAAAATGCACTTCTTTTGAGAAGTCAACATTAACGTCATTTTTTGGACAGGTAATAATAGAATTAAAGGAATTAGATTTGGTGAAAAAATGCAGAGGATAATCATCTTAGATCGATCTCTCTCACACAAACACAGATGCCAGTCCAAAGAAATCCCCTAAACTAATGAGGAAAAACAAAGAAAACAATTACAGCCCCAGAAACATTGCTCCAAAAGATCCAGCAAATGTTATGGGCCGAATTGTTTTTCTTTCCCCTCTTAGATATGGATCTGGGAATTAAAACATCACAAAACCACCATTATTATCAACTCCATAATAAGACACTGTTTAACTCCTCGCAATATATCATAAAGATATCACTAATGTCCTTGCCAGCCTTTATTTACCCTCTCTGCTTGTGTTGATGGGTTCATGGGTGGCTAGTCAAGGTTTGTGAAGTCTAAAGGAGCTCTGAAACTTGATCTCATCAATGTCGGACTTTACTGTAAATTTTCCAGCTGGACAGAAGTCATTGACATGTATAACTTTAGTATAATATAAATATCACACAGCTTAAGTATAATGCAAGCTAACATGATGATCTTCTCATAATAGAAACTATCAATCCAGATGGATAATATACCAGACAGTATAGGGCAAGAAAATTCCAACAGACTATCAACTGGGCATGGAGAATGTAAAATTTAGGACTGAATGCACCATTTGGTTCCAGAGGATTGGAGAAAGATATGGATACTTATTAGCAGCTATCCACACATTTTAGATTGCTAGCAACTGCTGACCGTTATCTGTTGCATTACAACAAACAACTTTCCACGGAACACTTTAAGTCCTTCCAATATTTTCATCATAGTTTAGTATCTTTCTATAAGTTGCTAGTGGTATTTAGGTTGTATCACCTCCCCATGGGTACCTCCTTAAGGACACACTTTAGTCAGCAAGCAAGAAACAAAGGGAAATTATATGCCATTCCTTTAAAAAAACATTAAGATAAACAGTGCAATATGTAATGAACTTTTACTATGACTGTTACAGGTCAGCACCATTAGACAACCATTTGGAATAACAATGAACTCAAAAAAAAAACCAAAAAAAAAAAAAAAACAAATTATTGCCTCTCATCCAATAGCACACTAATTCTAATATCAGGCATCTAAGACAAAAAAGTTAGAAACTGAAGACAGCCCCATCGACACATGCATGCAAGCATGCACTTGACATTTCCATGCAAAGTTAGAGTAGCTGCAGTGATTGCATTGTCACAGATGCGGACAATGCTGCAGCTGCTTAAGTCACAGCAGTCATAGCATCAACTGTTACCTACAACTTGAGCTTCGTCTCAAATTTAATGGTCCTCGAGATTCCTAAATATTATGGTTTAAAGGATCTGTGGAGTTTATTTTAAAAAATACAAACATTTAGTTATTACGATTATTTATTTTTATGCTAACTTCATTTTCTTGTCGATATCAAATGTCTAGCAATGTTAAGATGTATCTAGTTTCTTGACTAGAAATTCCAAAAGACACAATACTAATTAAAAGTGGAAGACAGGATGGCATAAATAGTTAAAAAATGAAAACAGGAATAAAATCCTACAAACTCCCCAATTTTTTTTAATCAAACACCTTAACTTTGTTTTTAATCTTCCAAGCAGGCTTGTTTGCTCAAATGTTGTCGACATGGTAGCTTTACAAAGTTATCTACAGGAAACAAATAAATAAATATGAGCAAAAAGCAGGCACATGATGCATGCATATTGTTGCAGTGCACTTAATAGTCAACAACCAGTTATAGCAACCAAGTCATAACGGTAGTAGCTTAATGGCTGCTGTGGTTGGTGATTCCACCCCCTTACATCTATAATTTCACAAAATGACATTCAGAAATCAAATCGATAATGGCCTTTACATAAGGTATCTGCATCCATTTATGAATATTGTAAGCATAAGTTCTCAGATACATTTACTAAAACGAAAAGAAAAGAAGGGGGGTTATGGGTCCAGAGATACATGGGCTGGCCCAATTCCAAGTCTGCAGGAAAAACCGCATAGCCCAAGAGGCATTCTGCGCAGCCTAGGATCCAAACTGCAGTCCAAGTCTGCTCAGCAAAAATCAGCCCCTGGATGGGCCCACGAGCACGGCCCAGCAGCTCCCCCAAATCAGAAGACGCCACATAGCTAACCAACCAGCGTGGCTACTGTAAGCGCACCATTTCTCCAGTTCAGAGAATCAAGATTTGCGGGCGGCCTCCGACAAGTCTGCCGGCCCGGTGCCCACTGTGAAGTAATCATGATGAATGGTGCACGCAAAAGGTAAGGTGATGGCCCTTTTTTGCAACCTA
>JAOVVI020007045.1:4388-15146 GCA_028571085.2 Nepenthes alata | reverse complement strand
AGTTATTTTCAGATGTGATATTTTAGATTTTATATTTTAAACTATTTTTATTTAAAATTTTGTCTATTTGTGAAATTATGTCAAGTTAGGTCCTAACAAGTATTAAGTTTTTAGTCAAAAGAATGAAATATAAATTTTAGATAATTAACGATCTAAAATATATTTGAACATAATTTTGGACTAAGTAGATAATAAATAGACATCAGGATTAGGAACGTAACATGAATAGATGGATTGTTAATTAAATCGAATGATTAATCTAATCAAACAGTTTGATAAACTGAGAAGTGAACATAATATAATAGTTAAGTCAAATAAGTATTTAATATACCTTATAGTCAAGCAAAAAACTGGGCTAACTATCTCCAAAAAGTCACCCAATCAGAATATTATGAATTGTTGAACCATTCGGTTCTTGATTAGAATAATTACTCAAATCGTGGCCAATTTATTTTTTTCAAAAAACTATTATTAATTGACAATATAATTATAAATATGCCTACTTTTTAAAAAAATAATAAGGGAAAGAATATAGAGAATAAGTATAGAGCTTTAACTCTCTCTTCACTTGATCATACACAAAATACGAAGCCTAATTCTCTATCTTTCCCTTTATATATTCTCATTTTTTTTATGCTTTCCCATTTTTTAGAAAACGTTATTAATTTGAGCGTCAGAGAATATATCAGACAGTGACTTTTGTCTCATTTGATCTTTTATTTATCATTATAGTGTGTAAGATCCAAATAAAGAGATTCGATAGTTTAACATGACTTGATTTGAATTACTATGTAGATTCAAAATATATATCAATTTTTATATAACTTGCTAATCTTTGGACTCGTCCTTGTCATTTATCATATTTTAAATTTGCAAGCTCAAGACCATATGACAAGACAGTTAGGTAAGTGAGTTTCCTAAGGGATTCATATAAAATTATTGGTTTGTTAAATCTGAAGTTGTTTAAGCTGTATAATGACATAAGTTGACGGATTTTGTATTTAATAGCATGCATTATTATGGTTATGGCTTTGTTCCAATTGGTTAGTGGGCCATATTTTAATTTGAAGATACATATCTTATGTGTTAGGTTGATTTTTAGCATATTATTAATATTGGATAGATATAAAAAACTTAGTAGTCAACTATAATTTTGACAATATTTTTTAAAAAATATTAATTTTATATTGGAGATAGTCACAATATTATGAGTATAATATTCAAGTTTTTTAATGTTATATTTATATTTAAATATTTTGGGATAGTCCGGTGATCATAGATTAGGGGATCCTGCTTCTTGTTGGGAGAAACATGATCATATTTTTTTAATATTTACCATTAGATTATTTTTAATATAATAGTGATAATTTAAAATATTAAATAAAAATATCTAAATAAAAATTTTTATTAAATTTTTTTAATATTTAACTTAATATTTACTATATATTAATATTATAATAAAAAAATTTTAAAAATTAATTATATATAATATTTTTTATATGTTACAATTTTAACCATTGAATTTTAATCCAATGATTAAAAAAAAATAAAGAGAAGCAGGATCCCTCGTTCCTGGTGTGGTCGGATGGTGATCATGTTTATCGGTGTGCGCCCAAGAGGGTCAGATGCCCATTTTGACATGTATGGCTTGCGCCGGCTATGGAGATTGATGTGCTTGTTAGGGGTAGCTGGCCGCCAATGGGTGGTGCATGGAGACGGCAAAAGGTGGTAGGTGGTGGCCGTTGGGTGCAGGCCCGGCAGTGATCTTACTTTCCATGTAAGGCGTAAATTGCTTACTTTTAAAGGGATATAAACGAGGTTTTATTTTTTAAAGCGATAAAGATTTTTTCTTTTTTAGGTTTAGATTATTTATTTTATAGTTAATATTTATAATTTAATTATTTTTTTAAAAATAAAAATTAATTATTAAATTGTAATTATTTATTAAAAAATAAATAATTTAAATTTAAAAAATAATCCCTATCCCTTTAAACCTCGGCCTGCGCGGTCAACATAGCTTTTTGCTAGATCTCTCTGTCCAAAACCACTTAGTTTCTCACTCAGCTCCAGTCTGTGTGCCGCCTCACATGGATCCACCGCCGGTTGTAGTAGCTTCCGCCGCCTCGGCACAAGTGGTCTCCGCGGATTCGACGCAGCAATCGAAACTCCGGCTGCTGTGCAGCCACGGTGGCCACGTAGTCCCCCGCCCGAACGACAAGACCCTCTGTTACGTCGGCGGCGAAACCCGACTCGTCGCCGTCGACCGCCGCATCGCCTTTTCGTTTCCCTTCTTCACTGCACACCTTTCTCACACGCTCCTCAACGGCCGTCCTTCCTATATCAAGTACCAGCTACCGAAATACGACCTCGATTCCCTCATTTCTATCACCACCGACGAAGACCTCGCCAATATGATCGACGAGTATGATCGCATTTCTCTATCTCCTCAATCTTCTCGTCTCCGTTTGTTCCTCTTCCCCGTTAAGTTCGACCCGATCTCTCGGGATTCGGATACTTGGTTCTTTGATGCGTTGAGGAACGAGTGGAAGTTCGCTGATCCGGGTGCGAGGGATGTGACTGAATTTCAAGTTGATAGTGAGATGAAGGGAGGAGTTGACTCGGTTTTGGCTCCGGAATCTATTGTTTTGGAGACGAGTTCTTCATTTGGGTCATCCAGTTCATCTGCTTCAGTGTCGAATTTACCGGCGATTAGAATTGGTGCAGATGAGGGAAATTGGGCTCCTACGCCCCAGGACCTGAAGTCTAATTTAGCTCCAGTTGATTCAATTGGGAGGTATATTTATATGAATATTACTGCCTGTGTAAATATAATGGTATTTTGTGTTCTGTTAATCTGTTTCGTTTTTTTTTGCTTGCTTGTGTTGATCTATTTGTTGTTTGGAAATGTGGGATTATGGATGAAAATATCAGAATTGATTGCAGCTGTGTTAATATTGGACATATCAAATAATCTGTATTAGTATTGGATACATCGCAAAAAAAAAAATTTAAAAATCATAAGGTATCCGATATGTATCAATTTATTATGGCAATATATTGTGATATTATCGCGATATCGGGAGCTGATATTGATGCATATCGGCTGAAATTTACATCAATAGTGGGGATGAATTTATTCGGATGAGTCTCACGTCCATGTACATATGGGTTTCACCAAAGCAGTATTGGAGTCCAGATGCATGGAAGCTCGCATAAGGGGCAAAGAGAGATCGAGGGGTGCAGGCTGAGGCAGAGGCCATTTGGTAGTTCAGCGCTTCCACTTGTGTCGGGGTAAAGTGTCAGCTGGAGGGTGTGGTTCTTCTTGAATTATCTGATTGGGCGACAATCAATGAGAAGTGCAGACAAGCGTGCAGTCTTTGGATGGCCCGCAAAATGTGCGGTGATTATGCTATATGGTCAGAGTGTATAGACTTACACAGAATGAAAGCATAGAAACAACTTGAAACACAAGGATTGAGCAGGATCAATTAAATCTTTCTCAGTAAAATAGTTGTTGCAATTCATTGGTGAGGTGAGAATTCTGTATAGTATAACCATTATTGTCATAGTGAAAGATCTTTTGGACGTTGTTTCCCATGGCTTTTCCCTTTCACATTGAAGCATTTTTCTATATAAAATATTGATGTGTGTTTGTCCTATTTATCTCCCGATTGTGTTGTGCTATCGGTTCTTAGTTGTTTCAATTGTTTTTCTACACTGGTGATTCCACTAGTCTAGCAGTCCCAACAAAGTATATTGCATCAAAGATCTGCGTTAAGACGGCTTCTAGTTCCTCGTGGATCAGCTCACCAAGTCAAAGATGGTGTTGGAGGATGAGCTCCAAGCATGCATTCTCTGGGTACATTTGCCTGGCCGTTGCGAGACTTGGGTGGTGACTCTCAACTACCCTGTCCCAAAGGGCAAGTCGTCCAAAACATTAACAAGGAGAGCTTATATGACAAGGAAACTAGAAGAAGCTAGCATGACAATAGCTCCAAAACCAACTCTCCAGTCACTGAGACACAAGGTAGAAGTGATGCAAAGAGGCTCGGCAATTGATGAAAATCCAAGAGGAGGGCCAGGTCCAGGACGCAAATCAAGTGCTTCTACTATGCAAACTGGATCATTTGAAGTGGGACTGTAGGCAGCTCAGCCAATCCCAATAAAGAAGTAAAGGATAGAAGGAACAGAAGGATAAAACTTTTGCAGCAACACCAGAAGGTGAAGCAATCATTGTTTGTAGTAGTGGCAAACTTGACAAGTTAGGACTCCACATAGGTGGCAAACTTGGGAACCTCATTCCTCATCACCTCTCAGCGTGAAATATTTTCATCCTACAGCAACACTGACTTCAATCAAGCGAGGATGGGGAATGATACAGTTGCCAAAATTGTTGTCATGGGACAAGTTTGCGTGGAGATTGATGTCGAGTACAAGTTGGTTCTGAGCATGTGGCATGTTCCTGAGAAGCACCTCAACTTGATTTCTACTTGCGTAAATGATGAGGGATAGCTCAACACCTTTGGCAAGGAAGGTGGAAGCTTACCAAAAGTAATACGATGATGGCCGGAGGAAGCAAGGGCACCATACACTAACAACTCACACGAGGTTGTGCCAAAAATGGTGAGTGCTGCCAAAAATTGTTATGTTGAGTTATAGCATAGGAGGCTCAGTCACATGAGTGAGAAGGTGCTTGAGGTTCTCACCAAGAAGAATCTTCTTCCCCTGGAAGATATTCACTAACAACTTGCACTCATTGTCTAGCCAGAAAGCAGCATAGAGTTGAATTCAAGAGGTCTCAGATGACTAGGAGGTTGAAAGTGCTAGATCTGGTTTACACGTGTTTTCTGGGCGCTAAGTTCCTGGGTGGCACAGTGTACTTTGTCTTCTTCATTGATAACTGTTCAAGTAAGGTGTGAGCCTTCACTTTGAAATACAAAGATAAAGTGTTGGACGTCTTTAAGAACTTCCCTGCTAGTGTTGGGAGGCTGATTGGAAGGAAGCTGAAAGCTGTTCGGTCAGACAATGGTCAAGAGTACTGATATCCTTTCAATCAGTACTGCTGGGAGCATGACATTAGGCTAAAAAAGATTGTTCCCAAGAACACCACAGTAGAAACAGGGTTACCGAGAGGATGAATCAAACCATCACTGAGAGTGCGTTAATCTTGCAGGCAAAGCTGCCAAAGTCATTATGGGGTGAAGCCATGAAGACTGCAGTTGATGTGCTCAACCTTTCACCATCGTTCTACTGAACTTTCCTTTGGGAAAAGATATCCCCTGTATTTGTTTAAGGGTGTTTGGTTGTAGACAACATCCTGAAAGATGAAAGGTCAATGCTCGATGGGAAGTTGAAGAAGTGAATCTTTCTAGGCTAAGGGCAATTGGGCATGAAGAGTTTTGCTATTGTCTTTGGGATTCAATTATCTAAAATATTGTCAGAAGCTCAGATGTATTCTTCTTTGAGGATCAGACTGTAATAGATGGTGAAGGGGACAAAAAGATGAAGTCCAGTACATGGAATAGCATCGACCTTTGCCTAGACTAAACTGCCAAGGAGAATGCAGTTGGGGCAAAAAAGCCTGGGTGCGTCGGTTGATGCCTTGGATTTTATGACAAGCAAGGTTTGACCGTCCACCAGTGTCCCCCACAACTAGCTGTCGGACCTTAGATAAGGAGGTCAAATCGGCAACACTGTCATATAAGTACCCTCCACATGAATATGTGATGCTTATTGATGGGGAGAGCCTGATTGTTTTGAGGAAGTCTTGAAGCACAAGCATAATGGAGAGTAGCTAAAGGCCATACATGACAAGATAAAATCCCCACATGAGAACCACATGTTTGACCTGATGAAGTCGACGAAGGGAGATAAAGCCTTGAAGATGTTCAAAATGAAGATAGTGCTCACAACTAGAGTGCAAAGCAATGTTGGTTGTAAAGGGATGTGGCTAGAAGAAGAGAATAGATTTTGACGAAATTTCTTCTCCATTGGCGAAGATGTCTTTCATCCATGTTCTGGGAATTGTGGCGAGTCTAAACTTAGATATAAAATTTGATGTGAAGATAACATTCCTACATGGTGACCCAAATGAGGAAATATACATCAAGCTACAGCAGGGTTTTGTAGCCAAGGGGAAGAACATTGTGCAAACTGGAAAAGAGCTTGTCCGGACTTGGGCATGCACATAGACCATGGTACAAGAAGTTTGATTCCTTAATGATGAACGTTTTTAGACCCCAGTTGCCTTGTTTTGTTATCAGCGCAGATTTAGTTTGGGTCTCTCTGCTAGAATTATAGCCAAATTTCAAACAACTTGTCCACCTAATATCACTTCCATTAATTGTAAACGAGCTACTTCGAGTTGCATCTTTGAATTCAAAGATGGGTACCTTCATCCCATGGTTCCATGACAAAAGTGTCTACAAAAACAGATACACCTACTAAAGTATGTATTATTATACCCCAATTCCTCTTCCTCTGTCTCTTCGAAGTCTAACTAAGGCACCCAAATCAGTTACCGGATTTTACTGCAAAAGAGAAACCTTCTGAGTTATGTGATCATTGCAATCAAATGGAAATTATCTTCACTTACAGTGGTGTTCGAGTAGAGGAAAAAGTTAACAGGGCTATCACTTGCCTAGAAGTTTATGCTACTTCTTCGTGGACTATTGATGCAAATATCGAAGGATATGTATTAATATTGGGTCCTCCGGTGCCGATATTTTTTCATACCGCGATAATATCGCTAATATATATTTGTATTGACTGATACAGTCAATATAATATCGGTCAATATAATCCTGTCAGTTTATAATTTTCAGAAATGTTTATTCATCCGATAATATCTAATACCAATACTTATTATTCAATATTTTCAATACAAATATGTCTGCGATCAATATCGATACTAATATTTTTATCCATGTTGTGGACCTACTTGGAGTTCTAGCATTGGTTGCAGGGTGCCGGTTTTTCTGGTTGTAATCAATTGGAAAAACTTTTTGTGCAGAAATTTGTTATGGTCAAGTATGGACGTGAAGGTTATGCTAGGTTGTGCAATTCAATTTAGACTTTTAAGGAATATGAACTATGCCATTTTTTGTTGAATTGTTGTCGTCTTCTGTATGATATTAGTTATAGATGTAAAATCGTTCCTTTAAGCTGCTTGTTTTGCTAAAACTGCATTAAAACACCATCAATGGGGAAAATACAAGGAGTGAGCCTCCAAAGATGAAACCAAAGTGTCAACTGCGAGTTTGTATGCCATCCAAACCTGGACTGAAGAATTGATCAGATTATCCGTAAAAGTGATATGGATGCCACAGAAAAAGAACATTTTATAGGAGCTGTCTCAAACAGTTGACTAGTGTGACTGGAAAATGGTAAGGGTCATGATGATGAGTTAATGGAACCCAGCTATGGGCTTTTGGATGGGAAGACGATTACCAAGATGAATATATGAATTAGAAAGAAGTAGTTGAATCAAGTCGAATCCTTCAGCTTATTTTGTCCTTTCATTGTATCAATGCTAAATACATGGGATATGTGTTGATGCAGTATGAAAAGGTGATTGCTGATGGGTTCTGTTAATTAAAGATCTATCAGCAGAAATATCTGACCCGTGACTTGGAGCTGGCCATCATCATGTTTGTACTAAAGATGTATTGTGAGGTGTTTGTGATATATTTAGACTGTAAGAGTTTGGAGTGCTTATTTTTGCAAAAAGAGCTTGATATGAGGTAGAGACACTGGATGGATTTGCTCAAGAATTATGATTTTCTGACCAAGTATCAGCCTAGAAAAACAAACATTGTGGTTGATGCGTTGCGCCAGAAGTTGGCCAGACCAGTTACCCATTTAATGATGAAAGAGTGGAAGATTCTGGAGGATGTTGAGGACTGCTAGATCTAGCTGCACCTGAGTAGTCTCCAAGTGATTTTTTTCAAATTTTTGAGTGCAGCTGATGTTAATGGAGAGGATTCAGGTAACTAAGAGGGAGGACCCCCTGTTGATAGAGATAATCGATGAGTTGCCTAGTGAGACCTGTGTGGAGTATGATATATGGAGTAATGGGATTCTTACGCATAAAAGCCGGATTTGTCTCCCTACTGTTGCGGAGTTAAGAAAGGTGATATTGGAGGAGGCACATTGCTCCAAGTACGCTATGCACCCAGGCAATCGTGGACACGGCAGTAGAAGTGAATTTGATTCTAGAAAGGAAGTTCATCATCTTTGAGTTTGCCTTCAGCAACCTCGTCAAATGCACATATTCAAACATCGTCTAGGCCACAAGATGAAATGGTCATTTATAAGTGTTGTAGAAGTCCTTCCAGTAGGGAAACTTCCATATTCACCCAACAATCAATATTAAAAGTTGAATAGATGAATGGTGGATATTAAATAGTTATTTAAATTACTTGATACAATCTTCATCATTCATATACCCAACTTTCAATTCTGACCGTTTGGTGGATGTAGGAGCCTTCACACTGGAAGGACTATAACAATTTTAATAAATCGGCCGATATTTGTTTATTAGTTTAAGATTTTTAGATTTTTTTTATTTGAAATATTTGATACCGATACGTATTTTTCAGTATGTCTGATGTCATATGGTCATGATCAATATCGATACCGATATTTTTATCCAATGTAGGCTTCTGATCTCAAAGGGCACCTGGCATTTTGAAAAGGAACAAATGAACTAACTATAGACCATTTGTTTTGACTTAATGAACTCTAACATTAGATCTAAAGGCTCTATATAGGTCTATAAGACCAAAATAACAGAAAAGCACAGAGAATGTTTTAGATTTGGCTAGTGTGGAAAACTGCATGACTATTATAATTTCTATTATTTCGAAATTCAGTCTCTATCTTAATTGTGAAGCTTTTAATGATCCGTATTAAATTGTGTTGTCTTTGCAGTGATAACAGCCTTGCAAACCCAAACTTCCAGCCTCCGGGTTATTCTTACCAAGATCCGATTCATTCTGATCAAAACAAAACGGTTCATTCAAACCCTGTTGAGGCAGAAAGCAAAATGGTTCAGGTGAAAGGGTACCCGTTGTTACCACCAACAGATCACCTGCCACCAGCATTGTTGCAACCAACACCGCAACCACCACCACAACTACAATATACTAATCCCCAATTGCAGACTATTATTTACCATGAAACAGTTGGTCGTCATGTCGAGACTGAAAGCGTTGTCTCCGATCTTTCACCCCGGATGGATTTACTTAACCCATTTCAGGTTTCTGGGTATTTGTTGTCTCAACCGACAGATCAACTGCGCCATCAACCACTGCTGCCGTCACCACCACCACCGTTACTGCCACCCCAACTCATACAACCAGCACATCTCGGGCGTGTTCATCCGGGCACCCATTATATGCCTTGCTATTATATAAATGCAGTGCCAACCACATCTTACCCCACGATCTACCCATCATGCTTCGAGCCACAGCAACAACAATCGGCCCATTATCAGCTAAAGAAGCCATCCCCAGTGTTCTCAACTCTGGTACCAGAATATGCTTCAAAAGTCTATCAGGCAGCGGCAGCCTCCGCCGGAGTTGCTCCACCTCCAGCTGTTCCCTCTGATGAACGCCAACAAACGGTGGATTTTCCTCTGTCAAATGAATTTACTTCTGAATATGAAGATCCTGCTCATGCTCAAATATACAAATCTCAGCCTCCGGCACCGGCATCTAAGCTTGAAGCCATGGCAAATGCTGCAACATCAATTTCAGAGAATTTGACGCAGCTCAATTCGGGCAATAAGAAACCACCTGTGAGATGAGCTTGGCTACCTTGATTTCGAAACCAAAGGAGGAACAACTTTGAAGTAAGAGGTGTGTTTTTATTTCCCTTCAATATTTAAATCTTGCCTTTGTTTTCATTCTGCATGTATGTTTGTTTTGTCTCTGATGGACTATGGAATTTTGCCTCTCTCATATTCAATTTTGATATCTTGTTTTTTATGGTATTTATGAGATACATTAATACCTTATTTGATAGAATAAAATAAAAATTTTATTTTTTTCTTATTTTTAATAGAGTTATTATTTTATTATTTAATTATTCCACCCATTCCAAAACAAAATTGTTATTCATTTAAAATAAGGAATAAAAAAATCAATAGTTAGCGTATTTTTTTATTTTTAGTTATGCAAGAATAACTATTACAGAATATTTTATTCTATTTTCTATTACCTCAAATTAATCCCGATCAAAATCGAATTTGTGTTGGACACAAGTTCGTGTTTAAATTAAAATTTGTGACCGCTCAGTCCGGCCGGTTCGAACACAACTTGGTCAATGAGGTCAAAATTATATCCATTCATAATTCAAATTGGGTTGGTTTGGACTAAAATATGGATATTTATTATTTTTAAGTATTTTTGAGAAAGTTATAGTTACATAAAAAATGCCATAAAATGTAAAACATTCTAAAAATTATAATATTTAGGTTAAGATAATATAGAAGTATATATTTAAATGAAGAATTTTTATATAAAAATTATAAATTATATTAAAATATAATTTATTAAAATATTTTTTAATTTGTATTTATTTAAAATAAAAATATATGTTTACAAAAATTAATATATTTTTTAATATATTGTAGTTTAAATTGGTTGCTTATAATTATATTTGATTTAAAAATTAATTGGACCTAATTTTTGATAATGGTTATCTATAATACTAATATACTTTGACTAAATCGTATAAAATTTTTGGTCAATAATA
>JAOVVI020007044.1:0-15146 GCA_028571085.2 Nepenthes alata | reverse complement strand
GAAAAAAAAAGAGCCCATTGGTCTTTTCCCGGTTTGGATTGGCTGATATGAATGGTGTCCTTGTGCTTTGTGGGATGGAATGAATGAACTGAATTTCCCGGTATAGAAATGATAGCAATTTGCCGGAATGGTGTAAATACTAGTATGCAAATGACCGGTCAATACGTTGACCGGCCAAGGAGCTAAATGGCGTATGGACGGTCAAGTTGCAAATGAAGGAGCGCGAAGCATGTGGTCGCTGTTATCCCCATCTAGCTTGTGGATCTGCACTTTGGCCTTATTTTTTAACTTTTACTTTTATATTTTTGTTTCTCTTATTTTAAATTATTATTATTAATTTTTTAATTTTTTATAAAAATTTAAATATTATTTATTAATATTATTTATTTTTATTCTTATTTTTTTATTCTTAATTTTGTAGTTATTTTTTACTATTTAATTACTACTTTTTATGCTTATTTTTTAATTTTTTATAATATAATACTTTTTAATGTATGTATTTTTAATATTTATTTTTAACCTTTCTTTTTATTCGTATATGATATTTTTATTTTTTATTATTTTTTTATTATTATATTTAATTTTTTAAGTTTTTCTAGTTTTTACCTTTTTACTGATTATTTTTTATGGGTATATCAAAAATGGGTTGGCCCAAAAGACCAACGGAAGCCTAGGAAGGACGACTAACACTTTAACAGCTCAGTAAAAGGACGGGCCCAGAAATTGAGTGGTCCAGGACGGTCAACTTGCTCGTAGATGGTCAACTCAACGTTGACCGTCCACACACGGCATGCTGGGTCCAAAGAGGCTTTTCTACAACGATGGGCCTATTTTATTCTGGCCCACAGCCCATCAGAGGACTAACAACGACTTTCCCATCGTTCTCCATGTTGACCGTCCGCGCTCTACACATTAGGCCCAAAGAAGCCTTTCTACAGCAACGGGCCTGGTCCGTTTGGGCCCACGACTCATCAGACGGCCAGCCACAGCTTTCCAAGCATCTTCCACGATCCCGGTTGGCCCCAAAAAAGGACATTGACAAAATTGGCGCCATTCACATAAAGAAGGCACCAGATTTTTTCAATTCCTTACCAACTGGAGCACTCCAACGGTAATATACACGGAAGAAAGGTAGCCGATTTAGAAAGCTGTTGGCCGCCTCACAAGGACACAATCACGATCAGATTGGCAACTGGCATCTGCTCCAGAAGGCAAGCCAGCCAAGGTGGACAGAGGGGATCACCCCTTCCAAAGAAGGAAGATCACCCTCTCGACCATAAAAGAAACCCTAGAATCATCATTCTGGGCTTGCTTTCAGAAATACTTTCAATTGCAGATGCTCTCCTTTACGCTTTCAATCAGACTGAACAACGCAAGTGCTCTGAGCAATCAGTTTTATCTGCTACTGAAACTCTCAGAACCGCCAACGCGAATACGAGCATCCCTAAGGCAACAAGCAGCCCTCACGGCCGTTTACTGCATTCCCACCTTCCAGATTCAATAAGGTCTCGCGTCTCTCTTTTATCTGGAACAAACACTTTCTCTGTCTCTCTCTTTTCCTCTCAAAGTTTTCAGTTTCTTTTTTTCGAAGACTGTTTTACTGACTTGAGGGTCGGAGTGTTTTCGGTGGGATAACATCCCACCGGCACACTGACCTCCTGTTCTGTTTAGTGGTGTGCAGGATCCAACTCAGGGAACGGAGCTGGAATCACGATAAAAGGATCGCCCGAATCTGTTCGAAGTTCGGATCCAGCGACGCATCAATTTTATAATTTTAAAAATAAAAAATAAGTAATTAAGAAAATACAACTAAAAGTTTTAGAAAAAAATGATACTCTAATTTTTTAAAAAAGTAGACAAACTAAAAAACAAAATAAAAAATAAAAAATTTTAAAAATCACTATAAGAATAAATATTTTTATACTATTAATTTAAGATAAAAAAAATAATAATAAAATATAATTGGATTTATGTATCTACACAGATTATCTAGTTTGTGTATCTCTAATTGTTTCCTTTGGTATTTTTACTTTGATTTCATAATATGTTACATGGTGATCGGGGAATGCCCTAACGTCTTTATTCTAATTTCAAATCGGCAAAACACTTGGAGATAGCACATTGATTTTTGTAACTTTTTATTTTTATTTTAATACAATTTACTTATAAAAAAAAAACATCTCTATTTCTCATCGACTCTGTATGTGGATTATAGTATGCATCCAAATGACTCTAATTGTTATTATCTTATTTTTCTTCTATAAGTGTGACTTCTAGATATTTTCAAATACATTAATTTCATATTCGATCATTTAGTATAATTTCTTTCTTCCATCTTACAATTCCTATCTCCAAGATGATTACATTTTTACTTCTTTTAAATTTTCAACATTTTGATTCATAAGCTATAGTGGGTGTAATTGTTAGCTTATAAATTTCTCATTTCAATTTTGGATATATATTTCGATCACAAAGAACATTTGATACATTTCTCCTTTTTAGCCAACTTAAATTAATCCTACATGTCATGTTCTCGCTCTTCCATTTTGTTGAATTATAGATCCAAGGTAACCGAATCTATTATTCTTAGAAATATCATAATCATTTGTTTGACTTGTCTATTATTCTCTCTAGAATCACTAGAATTGCTGCTCATGAATCCTAATATAGTTCTACTTAAGTCTTTGGATCCTAGAGCGTCAATCCGTGGTGATAACTTTGCTTCCATACACGCTGTATTTTTGTTTATCAAAACGACTTGTCTGCAAAATGCATCAAGGAATCTCATCTTAAACATGTCTTGTAGGTTTATTAGTAACTAAACCAAATAGGAAAGGACCAAAAATAGACCCTTGATTAACTCATATCATAGTAGGAAAATCTTTAGAATGTTCTCATTTAGTCCTAACGCTGGTCATTATCTGCTCATACACATCCTTGACAACATGTATCATGAAGTTTTATATATTATAGGCTTTAGGGAGGATCAAATGTATGGAATCTTATCTTTACATTACAAGAAGCTGATGGGGATGCGCCTACTCTTGCTCTCATTAAACAAATGAAGCAATCAAGGGGCTTGAAGGTTTTCTGGGCTGGTGTACTGAATCATTCAAATTTTCAGCTTTGGAAAACTAATCCTTGGGCATTCAAATCAGCCTCTTGCCATGAGAAGCTTTGGAAGCATGCAGTGTAATTACTCTTAGTGGGTAGTTATAAAATTAGATGCTCTAGGAACATAGTTGTAACCGGGCATCATTGCCTATAAATAATGATGTGGTTTGATGATTTAAAGATATGCACTTGAATTTTGATAAAAATGATTGTCATCTTTGTGCTTCTCATGAGACTTTGAAAATCAGTTCTTAATAAATTCTAAATCTGTCAAATTTCAATAGATTCTGAATATGTTTTATTCTTTCTCAATTTGTAGCTCTTGTTCTTCAATTATTAATTTCAGTATTTTCTTCTTTTCCAATTTCCTCTAAAAATCTTTTCTCTCCATTTCAAATGATATCTGAAACTGTTTCTATGTTTAGCCTGTGGCATGTAAGTATCAACGGAGCAACCTTACCATTGAGTCAAGATTCATCCTATGTAAAAGTGCTCCATCTTCATGAAAATTTTCACCTTAAATTTTTTGGTAACTCATTCACTTCTATAAGCATTGCCACCATTGATAGAAAGCCCTTAGAAGTAGTGCTCACTTTTAGTATGCCCCTGCTCACCTATAGCCGAGACCATTTTGGCTTCTTAGCTAGCTTAAACAACTTGATTTTCTCCAATGTACATTGCTATAATATGGAAAATCTATGCTGATAATCTTAAAATATAGAAGTTAAGGGATTAGATTTTGAGAAAAGAAAAAACCTTAGATAGCATCTAGAACCCCATGTGTGGAGCCTTTATGAGATTCATAATTACTGAAAATGAAATAAATAATAAATTAATTGATGAATAAAGGAAAAATGCTAAGTTATTGTTACTATAAGTGCAGCAGCGTTATTTGCTTATATGTTGCAGAGAAAACAGGCGATATGGCCTTTGGGATCTGTCATTCTTCTCAATACAAAGGTTTTTTATTCACTCTTCCATTGGAGGCAAATCTCTTGGTTCCTACTGTAAATTATTTGAAGAGGATTATTTTTAAAATACTGTCTCTAAAATTATTTCCATATGCTTTGCGATTTTTGAAAAAAATGGAGAAACAATGAATTGAACGAAGTATAATAAAGGTAGCCAAGTACACGACCCTCTTGTATTGCAGTATCAAGGAGGTTGGATTCTATGCAGTCTAACCCTTCCAAAGATGTTTCCATAGCCTAAACCACGTCCTATGGGTTACAATGGAGCAATATAAACAATGAATTTAAGGAAAGATAATATGTGGAAGAAATTAAAGAAAATGAACTATTGTTAAGAAAGTAGAATTTCTGAACATCAAAAAATGGAAATTTAGACACCATTTTCCTCCCTTAAAAAATCTCTCAATATGTGACATTGTGATGCTTATTTCAGCATTAACTATTGTCAACATTGTTTATGTTGGTTTTATTTGTCAAGGCCAAATTGTTTATAAAAAGTTGAAGGAGAGGTCAGACCAATTTACTGGAAGAGGATTGGTGCGTACAGCAGAGACTAAGAAGCAAATTGGTGGAGCAGATGATGTTTTTGTCGGGGATATTAGAGATGCTGATAGTATTGCTCCTGCAATCCAAGGTATTGATGCCCTCATAATTCTCACTAGTGCAGTTCCAAAAATGAAACCTGGATCTGATCCTTCAAAAGAGAGGCCTGAGTTTTACTTCGAGGATGGAGCATATCCTGAGCAGGTGCTTACTGTATTATGTGTTGCTCATTGTAGTTTTTTCTCTTTCCCATTCCTCAATTAACTGAACCCTGCTATGTTAGGTGGACTGGATAGGCCAAAAAAATCAAATTGATGCTGGTTAGAATTCTTTCTTATTCTTGTTTTCCCTTTTGCAATCTTTTGTATATTATTAAAAATAATCAGCTTGATGTGGATTTATTCTTCTTATATTCCCCATGTTTTTAGCCATTTTTTCCTCTTTTTTCTCCCACGTAGGATTTGACTTATAAGTTGGTTACTTATTAAAAAATATGTGCTTGTTCTTGTATCTGTTTTCTGATGAGTGTTATAATTCATTTGTGCAGCAAAAGCTTCTGGAGTTAAGCAAATTGTTTTGGTGGGGTCTATGGGAGGAACAAATCCTAACCATCCCCTTAACAGCTTAGGGAATGGAAACATATTGGTATGGTAATCTTCATCAGCCATTCTGCAATTCCATCGTCTGTTATTGTCAATGACTTAAATTCCATACACTGTTTGTGTTGTTTCCCTAACTTTATTTGGAAGGGGTGAAACAGGGAGAAGGGAAGGGATGGAAAAGAGGAGGCTGCTGACCGACCTCTAAATAGGCATTCGGCTAACCTTACAATTGCACAAGGGTGTGGTGTAGTTTTTCCAATGAGTCGGTCTATCATTCTCAATGGGAAATTGAGCTATTCTAGGCAAACTAATTTGATGACAGTCTAGTGATTTACTAATTAAAACGGGAAGGAAATTTGTAGGAGTTTTTGGAAGCATTGACATGTGGTTTTTTATTTTTTCTCTTACAGATTTGTGATGTTTTGTAGTTTCACATACATTAACGTTAAAGACTGGATACATCTTTATTCTTAAACATAGAAGGATAGAGATATTATAGATGGGTAAAGTTGGGATGTCCTAATCTGAAATGAAGCAACAGAATCTCATCTTAAATTGTGGTCTTTTCACTTTTCATATCTCCTGTGGCTCCCTCTTCCAGAATAAACAATCCCTCAAATTCCTTACAATGCCAATCCTCTTCCCTGTTCCTGTAATTTCATGGTGAGAATTGTAGGTCACTGGTAATTTTACTTACGGAGAGTAAATTGCAGATTCAGGATATGCAACACAGAATTTGAAACTACATTTTCTGATAGTATAATTGTTCCCTTCTCTACCATTGGTGAGAAGTGCCATCTGTTATCTTAACCTCCTGGTGCCCTGAACAGAGTATGGAGCTAAGTAATTTGGAGGATCTGGTCATGTGATCAAATGCTTCTGAATCCACTATCCATGGACTAATTATTTTCAGTTTGAAGGCAAAGATCTAGTTAACTACTTGTGGCACATTCCCAGTGACATTGGAGGAACTCAAATTGTTCTCGTTTATGAACTTTTGTAGGTAGGAAACTAAATTATTCCTTGGTAAAAACCGCATTCTTGATCCCTCTTGAAGAAGATTGCTGAACTGTTGGATCTTTTTGCAGATCTGAGACTAATCCCTTTCTCCCTCCAGTTGCTGGCTTCCCTCATCCGCATCCTTGAGGTTGCCTGTGAATTTTCTAGCATTTCTTTAGTGGGGAATGAATGAAAATATCAGTGATGGCATTGGTTGCGGCTATATCTATGTTTGGTATGTTAAAAAATATGTATCGATATCAGATATATCAGATGAAATAAAATTTTTAAAAATCGTAAATTGACAGGGCCATATTGATGTGTTGCGGTATTAGAAAATATTAATATCGGGAGGCTTTGACACCAATATATATTGGCTAATTGTAAATATTGGCCAATATTTGCGTCAATTGTAAGGGGTGATTCGTTACTATGATCACACCACAATTTATCATTCTCATCTTCTTGTTTGTTGTATGCCACCTTCAAACTTAAGAGCTGAACCCTCATTAGTTAAAGCCTCCTTTGCCATCACCACCGTGAGTCTAATTTCCTCCCTTGTAATGGCTGAATATACTGCTCCAACCAAGAAAATCGGCTTAGCCTTCAAAATACTTCCCCTGACTTGATCATATTTGTTATTCAATCCAGCCAGGAATCTGAAGTCTCTTTCCTTCTCCAAAAGTTTTTGTACAGAAAATTGTCGTCCATGCATTTCCAATCAAGTTTTTGGTAATGATCCATTTCCTGCCATAATTGGTTAATGCCATTGAAATAGCTGGTCACTTATTGGTCCACAGGTTCATCTCCCTTGCCTTTTAATTCAGATTGTATAATATCGAGTCATTGCTCAAGTATGAAACTGCAAGGTTAAAAATTTCCCACAGCTCCCTTGCTATGTAGAAGAAAATGAGTCCTTGTCCAATATCCGGATGACTGGCTCCATTGAATTAACCAGCTAGGACATGACTATTGAATTTTCTGTGTCCCGTACATCATAGCCAACAGTTCCAAGATTTGGAGCTTTCTTCAATCCATTGCAATAATGGTACTTGTCCATCTTATGGTTCCCAATGATGCGGGAAATCACTGAACTTCTTAGATTCTTATACTTGGGATGTCTTCAATTGCAGAATGGAGCTTACCTCCTCTGGCAGAAATGCCCTTTCCAGCTTTCCTTAATATTCAGCTTCCACTTCATCGTGCGTAGCTCTTTAACTTAGCGTAGGAAGTGATATGCTTAATTACATCAGTGGTAGGAATATTGATCTTCACTTGCATAAAAATCTCATAGATATCAGAATGCAACAATGCATTCGTGAGTTTATTAAGCCAATTAGAGTAAGGGGCTTCAGGGACAAACTCCCTTTCTCTATACTCCTTCTCATCCTTAGAAAGAACTGTCACAACTTCTTTACCTTTTCTGGGCAAATACTCTCATCCTTTTTCTCTTCTTTTTTCTCATTTCCTCAATTTCATTTTGCCTATCACTACTCTAGGACTCTCCACTTTCTCAAAAGTTTCCGAATTCTTGAGAGACAAGATATATCTAGTATGTGCCTATTTCTTAGGGCAGTATAGCTTGATCTGTTCTTGCTTCTTGGGTTGGCTTGTCATTGAAGCATCTCTCAATCAAAATTGAACTTGGGGTTAGGTTTGGATGTGCAGGAAACTTGCCTCTCTTGTGGACACTAAGGGCATAAATCAACTGAGTGATGCTTCGAATGTCATCCAAAGCTCTAGTGTGCTGGGCATTGACGGCAGTTTGATATGAATTCAACCTAGTCTACTGCTATATGAATTGTTGTAAAGTGTCCTCAAGTAACTTCTTGGATGGAGGCCGGGAAGTTTTTTGTGGTGGTGGAGGTGGTGCATGAGAGTACAGAGGGGCTGTGGTTCCTCATTTCTCCACCCCAAACTATAAGTATTAGAGTAAGTGTTACCTTTTTGAGGATGACCACAAAAAGGCTTCCTAAAAGCAAATATGGCAGTTATCGGCTCATGTGGGGCCTTAAATTGCAGATAGGGTGGGGAAATACTCACCATACACTGCATACTCTAGGACTCTCGTTAGACACCACACTCACCCTTCTTCTTTTCCAAGGCTTCCAATGTTCTAGTTGAAGTACAAGTCTAGTAGTAATATTAGAATCTTTAAAGTGTAACTTACCATTGGACTTACTTACCAAAAAAAAAAAAAAAAACCTTACCATTGGACTGACTAGCAACTTTGGCTCGCAATTAGGTACGTGATAGGTGTCTTGAGTCTGTGTATACTCAGCCAAACTTTCATATATTGTAATGGTGTCGAGACTTCTGCTGAAAACCTCCCCGTTGCACATAATCTTTAAAAATTGATGCATACCTGGGGATAATAAATCATAAATGTAGCTAATGATGCACCAGATTTTGAATCTTTGATGGCGAAAAGTACTGAAAAGATCCTTGAGTATTTCCCAGCATTGGTAATGTATTATTGGTCTGTTGTGCAATGCCCATATGATTTGACGCTGTAAGGCCTGTGTCTTATTTGTGGGAACATACTTTTTTAGAAACTCCTTTTGCATTTCTCCCATGTGGATATAGATCTAACCTTAGGAATTTCAACCACATCTTAGGCTTGCCCTTCAAGGAAAATTGAAACATCTTAATATGGATAGCATCATCTATGTAGAATTGAATAACAAATATGCCACATTCTTCCTAAACTTCTTAATATGTAGATTGGGATTTTTAGAGTTTATCCTGTGAGATTGAGGTAGCAATTGAATTATTCTAGGCTTAAGATTAAAATTTTGTTGATTTAAATGTGATGTGATACACGAAGGGGTGCATTGTCACTCCCGATCCAAATAATCACAGGGTACGGTAGTCTTAACGGGTTGCTATGGAAGGCCATTAATGCTATCATGTTTATGAAGTGTGCCATAGGTGACATAAATTTAAACCTAGACTAAGGCCAAATAAGATAAAGTACTAGCTGGCCGAAATAACCAAAGGGATCTTTTTTGGTTATTCCCTAGTTAATTATGTTACTTTGTTCACTTATTTTGGTCTGGTAAGTATTAAGTACAAAGCCCAAAATTTAATAACTTCAGTGCATATAGGGAAAAAATGGGCAGAAACATATGAAACCCATGCATAAAAGGGGGGGGGGGGGAATCATGCACGTTGTTAAGCCAAAGCTGGAATCAACCAACTTGTCATGCAAATAAAAAATAGAAATAATAAGTTTTGGTTTTGCAAAGAGAAGAAAATGAATTCAAATGGCCTTAGAAAAAATTAAAACAAGAAGATCAACTGATTGGAAGACAAAAAATTAATAGGCAGTGTAATGAGATTTTTAGGGAGATTGAGAGTGGCTGCACAAGCAAATAGAAAGGAGCATAAAATGGAAGTAGGCTGCTAGACACAGGGAAACATAGGGAAGGTGGATCTTCCTTTTGGAAGCTTCTCTTGGCAGCAAGAATAGAGGCAATTAGGAGCAAATTCAAAAGGCAGCCACTGGAAAGAAATCAGGGAGCGAATAGTGAAAGGACAGAAGGCTGCGGGAAAGCAGAACAATGAGGGGAAAAATAGAGGAGGGCTGCTGGGCAGAACAGCAGAGGAAAAATGAGAAGCGCACAGTAGAAGAGGGGTTTGTGGCAGAGAGAAGAGGAAGACAGACACAAGTCAGCCAAGATTAGTTTTAAGAGTAATTTTCTTTTTTTACTTTTATGCTTCAGTTGTTAGTTGTTTTGGTTAGAGTCATTTAATTTTTGGTTTGATCAATTCTCTAGAGATTAGAACTTTATTTTACCAGCATGAATTATTCATACTAATATTTTTGTTTGTTGCAATACAAAGTATAAATTTTTTATTAAATTGCTATATCCACTTACTAATGGCTTTCTAAATTTTATTATCTTGAAGGTATCCATTTGAAGATGATCTGGGGTGTCAAGATTGACATTTTTTGATAATCTGAAAACATTTTTGTTTTGTTGAAGTCTGGTGGAATCAGTTATTATAGACTAAATCTAGGAGTGACTGTTAGATCACTGGTCTTATTAATTTAAAAGCATGCATGCATTTAAACCCTATGTTAATCTATGTTGGGTGCTTTAGGAGTTGATTGACATCCACCATATTTTGGGCATTTTAAATCACTGGCACAGTTAATTGAAAATAATTGTTAAAGGCCTATCATTCTTTTTGTGATAAAAACTTCATAAAAATTCTCACTTTCAATCATTAGGCATGGTTTGCAAGATCGGTTTAATCACAATTTAATTTTGGGTTTTTAGTTGCCTTTGTCTAATTTATTTATTTGGAGTTATTTACTATTTTTTACTATTTTACATGAATAAAAATATCTGTTGATGTCTGATATATTTCAATATCAATCTCCATATTATGCTAGAATCACGATATATTATTGTATTGGTGATATCGCAATGTATGGGTCGATATTCAAAATGTTACCCACTATTTATCTATTAGATTACTATTTAAAAAACAAAAATTTCTTCCGATATATCTTAGGTACATATTTTCCAATATCGATATGGCTGCAACTAATATTAATATAATACATACTATTTCATCAACTATTGCTTTTAATTTAAGTTTGCTTCCTTTGTTCTTCCATTGATTTCATAAATTGCCTTAGATTTTTTTAGTTATAATTTTAAATAAAATTTAATACAAAATTGTCATCTTTTTCACTTTAATTTATTTTTGGGCTTGAAGTGGTAAAACCAAAATCATAGGATTTACTTGGTTGTCATCATATTAGTTTGCATCAGAATAGTTAAATTCCTTATGAAGAATGGCATACCCGACCTAATGTGATGAGGTTGGTCAAATTTTTGGGGATTTGTTATTTTTCTTACGCATTACTAATTTTGGAGCTTGATGAGACAACTAATTTTTGCTACTACAAGTCAACCCATAACATCCGAAAGAGCTTATATACCAAGAACCTTCATTCTATTATTCTTTGTATTATCTAGCTCAAAAAAATTGACCCCCCTCCCCCCAAAAATACATATTGATAAAAAATTAGTGAAAAACAGCTTTACTTCACGTAACTTTGCTCGCTTAGATTATTAGAACATTGAAAACATATAAACCAAACCAAAAAAACAAAACAGTATGAAATTAAAAAATATATATATGAATGTTGAAAAAAAATTGGATAAAAAATCTTAAAAAAAAAAGGTTTATCTTTTACTTGATGTTATTTTTGCATTCTAATTTTTTTATAATTTGAAAAAAAAGAAAAGTGAAAAGAAAAAAGATTTTCTTTGCTTTATTGTAGGTTTTGCATGTTCATTTAGTTTTAGATAATCTTGAAAAAAAAAAGAACAAAAAATAATTGCTATTTTTTACTGCTGTATTTTGTGTTTTTTAGCAGTAAATTATAGCGGGAAAAACACAATTTCTAATTTCCATCAGGTGCATTAACCTTGTTTGAGTGTTCTTTCTGGAGTAGAGTGGAAACAAATGGGATGAATGGTTCACCCCTGTTCAATCCCGAACATCAACTTTTGCTTTCTTCCCTAGTTGAGGGATAGAGGTGAAGTGAACCTTGCTAAAATATTTAAAGTTCATTTCTAATAAAGCCCCTACCCCTCCCCCCCACCAAAAAAAAAAAAAAAAAAACATTTTCAATTCCCAAATTCATATCTAAGAGGGAAAGAAAAAATTTGACCCATAACATTTATGTCCACCTTTTGTCTAAATGTATCCAAAATGACTCGCTTTCTAGAGGATTTCTCCCAAATAAGGAGAAGATCTTCCCCTTGTCTTCCTTCCCAAGTTTATTTCACTCCATCCCGGTTCTTTCCTTCCATTTGATAATTATATTCCTGAACTGGCTGTTAGTATTAGGGAGATAAGATGGTTTAGTAGCTTATTGCTCTATTATCCGTTGAACTTTAGTCCTTGTGTATAGTTTGGAGTTCAAAGGTTGGTTTGCTTCATGCTATATTCAACTGAAAATTCTTCTCTTTGCAACTTCATCTGCATCATGTTCACATGTTGTAGTTTCTATGAAAGCTGAAACAGCAGAATGAGAGCCAAAAAGACTTTGATAGCAGACCTGGAAAGTTCGCTTAAACGTGTAGCACAAAGAATGCCCCACTACTTCCCATAGTCTTCTTCGGAAATGAAGCTTAGAGCAAGAGAAAGTTGATGTTAGTTTGCTAATGATTTGGAGTTCGAGACAATGGACTGTCTTTGTATTGCCTAGAAATTCATCAGAGTAAGAGGAAAGCATATGCTGAAGTAAATGGTCAGCATTCATCCCTTGTGCTTAAAAGGAACACAAATGCCGATTTTTCTCAAATTTAGCATTTCTGTTTATATATCTGGACTAGATTTCAACTGGGCTGCACATGTTCTCTGATAATATTGGGACTAGGAACTGCTTAGTATGCTACGTCTAGCAGGGTGTTTGGCGATTTAAAGAGTAGTAGTATTTCTAGTGTAGGATATTTTACTTGGAAAACATGAAAGATTCCTAGGGATCAGAGGGATAATGAAAGTGTTAATGTTGTGAAAATGAAACGTTGACTGAAACACCAATTAGCTGGAAATTCTTATGTGATTTCCTAAATTTGCACGTAAGTGAGAATCAATTAGAAAAGCCTAGTGAAGCTGAGTTAAAAGCTTGCGTCTATTCCACATTATCTTCCCCTTTCTTATTTCTCCATTGCTGTTTGGTAATTGACTGATCATTCTTGCATCTTCTCACCAAAAAGTTCTTGCATTTTGTGCGTTGGGCTCTGTGCTAGACAGAAACTCCATTTTTTCCTCTTTTTGGATGACGAATATTTCTCAGAACATGAAGCGTAAATCTTGAGATACTAATACAAGTTTTTTGTTTCTGTTCTTGAGATTATTCACACGAAGAAAGCGTATTGCATCTGAATAGACTCACTTTGACTATGCACAGATTTGGAAAAGAAAGGCAGAACAGTATTTAGCTGACTCGGGAATACCATATACAATAATAAGGTATGCAATGTTTTTCTTGATATAATTGCACACGTAGACTAACTGGTGTTGATACAATAGGCATATTAAATATGTTAAATTCTCTTAGGGTCTACATAAGATATTTCAGTAGGATCCTCATATTTCTCTATGGATAGGGTTTTAAAAATATGATTCTTGGATTTTTACTAGATAGTTACATTGATTATAGTCAGTATAAAACTCATCCTATTATCAATTGAAAACAATTGAAGTCTGATTTTTGATATTGTGCTGCAACAATAAGCATCTATAATGGCCTCAGTCAACTGCATATATAGAAAATATTTGTGGCTATTGTCAACTTTTCTCCTTTAAATATTTTGCTGCCAAATTATTCTGCAAGTATTAAAATTTATGACTTTCGCAAAGTATAAAGACGGCCCAACATAATGATAAGTTTGGCTTGAATCATGATCTAGTATTATTTTATGAATCGGTAATTGAAGAAGTTAATAGTGGTTTGAAGTAGCTGTATCAAATTATGAAGGAATTAAGCATAACTGATAGTCTTGTTGGCTTGACCAGAGCTGGAGGCTTGCTAGACAAGGAAGGGGGTGTACGAGAATTGATTGTTGGGAAAGATGATGAGCTTCTTCAAACAGAGACAAGAACAGTCCCAAGAGCTGATGTAGCAGAAGTCTGCATCAAGGTAAATGAAGCTTCTCTTCTTCAACATATTTTCAGAAAAAAAAAATGTTGATTCAAAACATTCTCTGTGAGAAATTGAAATTTCATTATAAAGGACACCAAGGTGGCTTCTTTTCAATGTTCTTCTATTGAGTCAATAAGAATGAATGCTCTTGCTCTCGGAACAAGAAGCCAAGTATGAGGGCACCAGACTGCTGGGTCTTTATCTCTGAAAACATTCACGTTCCTCTCTTCACATACAAAGTTGGAATAAACAAATCTAGTATTGTTTTTGTTTAGCCAGAACTGAACCCAAGCTAACAGCTCTCAATTTACTGACCTTTTTGCTCTCATTGATTCCCCATCAGACCAGATGTTTCACAACAGATGGCGATAAAGGACTAAATCCCTTCTCCTTAGTAAAGTTGAATTGGCCAAATATGAAACCCCTTTTTACATAATTTTCACAGCTCTTTTTTTTCTGTTACAAAATCTCCGTAGTTAATTTTCCTGTGCATGTTTCTTTCCACCATGCTGATAAGGATATGTGAAGCAATAACTTTATTGATCTCTTATGACTTGATAGAAAAATCAAAAGGAAAATCAGACAGGGTCAGATGCATGCCAACTTATGCTTGTATTGTAGAGAGGATTGTGATTTGAGCCTGTATCTTAGTCAAAATGGAGCAATATTACTGTTCTTAGAAAGTTTCTGTCTACTCACAGTGCAATAGTGGATGATTGACAGGTTCACAATTTTTAATTCAGAGAAACCATAATTTGCACAAACGATGCCCCTTTTTTGTGAGATTATCAAATGTTATGTACTTTCTAGGCATCTTCCTAAATGAAAAGAACCAGTGGACAACTCCAAATTTTCTTATTATCTCCCACGGGAAATATTACCCCAGATTGCCTTTTAAAGGTGTACAAAAAAGTCAATTGGAAAGGTCCCATTTTTGCGCAATGTCCACCTTAATCCTCACTTTTCTCAAAAATTGCATCCTCTGAGACCTAAATGTGATAGCATGGGATTTTAAACAGGTTAACTGCTAGTTCTCTCAGAATACTCTTGACACTGACACACCATGACTGTCAGTCTCAAACAAGTTTGGAAGTTCATCTTTCAACATAAATCCTCTGTTCTTCCAGAGAAGTATTGTGACGACCCAAAATTTTTTTTTTTTTTAACACAAATACAGGGTCTCATGAAGCTAGATTAGATAACGCTAGCCCACCAGTTTAATTTCAAACTTGACCGTCCAAC
>JAOVVI020007042.1:0-15147 GCA_028571085.2 Nepenthes alata | reverse complement strand
AGGATATCATGGGAGGAGATGCTAGGTTTGATACATAGAGAAGCCTTCCATACCATATCGAGTCGGAAGATGAGCACATTGATAAGATCATCTGTACCTGGATGAGTCGGAAGATAAGAAGATAAGATCATCTTCCGTACTTAGTTGAGTCGGAGGATGAGCATGGTGGAGAGACGTTTGTACTTTGTTGGGCAGCGTCTCTGTGGACCATCGATTATGGTCGGAGGTCAAACTTGTATCGATTTGCCCGTGCAAGTACTCAGTTATCGGGGGATATACACGGCCTTTGGTTCACAGTGGCGTAATAAGACCCAATGGTATTCTTTTGATATTCGGTTGTCATTAATATTTCGTGAGTTTGGGATTCGGTAGAATCCAGGAGTTGCACTCAGTAGAATTAATGTGTTGGATTCTATGATAGTCTGAACAACGGAATCCATATTGTTTATTAACGTTTGAGGTACAGGCCGTTTACGCTAACACTTGGACCAAGGAATCCCTGTTCATCTTTTGATATCAAATTCTAAGAGATTTCTACTAGTTTATTGATACTCTTAATATCCTTGTGATATGTGGGTTAAGGGCGACTTATCTTGTTCTTGGGTCCTGTCTATGACGTGTTGTGGTTTCTCAGATATAGACAATTGATATATATATGTTAAGACCATTAGATTTGGATATCCGAGATATTTATTGTTCATTAAGCATTTTTTATTAATATCACTTATTAGACTTTGGCTCACCATTGTTTTTTCTTGGCTTCAGATTAGGTTGATTGCATAGTGTGAACCATGGGATTCTACTTTTTGCTGCAAGACTTTTAGGTAGTGTGGATTGCAGATACTCCAAATATATTATTGACGGATGTTGAGTAGTTTTTCTTCGGGTTGTGACCCATGATCCTTGGTAGTCTTTATTTTAAGAAAATTATATGACGTATTGATAAATCTGATAGTAGCTTAATTGAACTATATTCCTGTTATGATAAATTATGAATGATTTTAAATTTTGAGATTTTATTCCGCGTGAGCGGTCTTAAAGTTTAGAGTTTAGGTCGTCACAGTTATGGTATTTTAACAAGTTAGACAAAATAGGCAACACTTTACTGCCACAACTTTCTCAGTACATGTACCAAACAAAAATCAACAAGTAGAGGGCAAACCAATAAAAAGAAACTCATAAGATAGGGTTCATGCACTTCAGATGCATCTAAAACAGTCAACGGTCTATAGCTTAAAGAATATGATCATTCCTTTGCTTATAAACCCTTGAGTTCCAATGCGGGTACCTCCACCATGATTGACCAATTATACAAACTAATTCAAGTGGCATAAACCTGTTAAAATATGAACTTAATGCTTTGCAATTAAATATGAATTAAAGGCTTAAAACAACTACAAACCTAAGTTAACAAGGGCCTACCAATCAACACTCCATAGTTCAAGTATATGACAATACATTGTTTTTAACCCCTTGAGTTGTCACTATTAAAATGCATCCAAACCCTAATTAACATGCATCTAAAATTTTCAACAGTCAGTAGTCCAAGGATCTAATAATAGTCTTGTCTCTACTCACTTTAGTTCAATTACTGTACCATCACCTTACCTCACCAACACTATGGCTACTTCAACAAGCAAAAACCCCCAAAAAATATGACTTAAGATCATAACAGCACCAAAATATGAACAAACACCAAGACCAAAACCAATCCTGGGAACATAACTGTTGTTTTGCCTAGCAATAAATTAAAAACCCACTTATAGAATTAAATAAATGAAAAGGAAACAAGGGAGTGACGATTAATCACCAAAAGATCAAAAATAAGAATCATCCACAGAAAAACTGACCAAGCTCAACATCAAGGACGAGGAAGCAAGATATGAACAGTAAGAAGCTCCTCGGATAATGACATAAATCATCAACAAGAACCTCTAGTAAAGGCTGGTGCCCAAGCAAACCACCACCACCAAAAATAATTCACCTTGCTAAGGTATTGAAAGATAAAAAAGAATAATAGATACACAGATGGAGCAAGGAAAGATGCAAACAAGCCGAATTTTTTTTTAAATCCAAAAAAATATCGGAGCTTTTCGCAAAACACACATCACACACATCACAGGCCATTCATATGCCAACAAATTTTCTAGCAATAGATGCAACTAATCTTCATTACAAATGTCCTATGATAACAAATATGCAAGATAGTTTACTCCTGTCTCAAGAAATATGCATGACAAGTTGAGACAACAAACTTAAAGGAATTAGATGGCATTCCCTGTCTCAAGAAAAGGATTGATTAAAGCATCCAATGTCTTGACTAAACAAGTAAGGCACAACTTGCAAAGGAATTAATGTAATGATATAGCAGTTTCATCAAAAATTTACTCCCCCTCTATTACATCAAACAGGTAATAATAGTTCAGGTCAAACATTGCACAGACTATAAGAATGTTGTATCCTCCTGTAACTGGTCATAGCAGCTCAAACTCTGCATAGCCATATTCCACATGGCAAAGGCACCATACAGCAAATAATAAATACACTCTTCTAAAGGCTTGGAAGAAATCTAGGATCTCTAGAGATATCAAGTCCTGTTCTGAAGGCAAAGGCTTGACCCACAAATATATCGTGGAAACTCCCTTGGTTACCGATACAGCTAACTCACATACTTAGGAAAGAATTTGAAAACTTGATTCGGAAACCTGTGCAGCATGAGGATTCATGGGGGAAAAAATGAAAATCAGCCATCCAAATCCCAATCATTCAAATTTCCTGCAATAGGTGTAAAAAGCTTTTGCCAAACAGAGAATTCATCAGACCCATGAGAAATGACACAGGCAAAACATATTGTGAAAATGAAGAAATATCCATAGGTCATCCGTTGGTAGTTAACACTGCCATGGAGAAGTTAAGAAAAATATCAGAACAAAGGATCAGTTGAAATGACTGCACATGTACATGGCCATCAAATATGCTACAGAAAGAGGAATGAAAGGAAATGACTGCACAAGGACAATAAAAACAAGAATAGTAAATTTTAAAAGAATGGAAAGAGAAACGAAAAGAAATTACTGCACAAGGACAATAAAAACAAGAATAGCAATTTTAAAATAATGGGAATTATTAAACCAGGTAAACTTCCTACACAATTTGACTCTGAGCAAAGAATGAGCTAACAATGTTCATCCACGATGAAGGGTCACCACTTAACAAAATAAACAAATGCCACAAACAATATAAGGAGGCCCAAGGCCATCATAAAGTCGTAAACCTTCAGAATTAAGGCATCAATGCCAGTGAGACACCTCATAAAGCCAAACTGGCACATGCATACAGACAACAGAACAAGCAATGAACAAATTTGGCAGTTTCCAGCAGGCACAACAAGAGGTTAAGCTTGCATAGCTCAAATAAACAACGGCCTGAAATTTTGCAATTGTTTGGCATCACAAAAATTGAGGTTCCTGGGAAGCATAAAAAATCTGAACGGAAGGCCTAAGATATTTACCTGAACAAGTAAATGAACAAATCTTACTTTCTTTCAGCCTAATTTCTGATGTGTTCAAACTACCAGCAGCTGTAGCAAAATGGTATTTTAACAAGTTTGATAATTACAAAATAGGCAACCCTTCACTGCCACAACTTTCTCAGTCCATGTAACAACCAAAAATCAACAAGCAGAGGGCAAACCGATAAAAAGAACTTCATAACATAGGGTTCATGCACTTCAGATGCATCTAAAACAGTCAATGGTCAATATCATAAAGAATATGATCATTCCTTTGCTTATAAACCCTTGAGTTCCAATTTGGGTACCTCCACCATAATTGACCAATTATACGGACTAATTCAAGTGGCATAAACCAGTTAAAATATGAACTTAATGCTTTGGAATTAAATATGAATTAAAGGCTTAAAACACAAGGATCTACCTATCAACACTCCATAGTTCAAGTATATGACAATACATTGTTTTTAACCCCTTGAGTTGTCACTATTCTAGTTCCACCTTACTCCATGAACACAAAATTCCAGCAAAAAATCCTGCAAAAAAACCATTAGAAATAAAACATCAAATAACTCCAAACTTGAATGAGCAAACACCGAGCCCCAATCCTATCCTAGAGAAAACTGCTACATTGCATCCCAAAAGAACCCACTGAATAGTGAACAAGAAACAAAGGAATTGTGATTAATCACAAAAAGATCAAAACATGAAATCTTGCCCAGAAAAACTGACCAAGCTAAACAGGGAGGCTGGCAAGCAAGATATGAGCACTAAGAAACTCTTCCCATCATGACATAAATCAACTCTTCACAGGAACCTCAATGATGGAAAGGTATTCAAACTGACCACAACCACCAAAAATAATTCAGCTTTTTAAGGTTGAAATATCAAAAAGTATAATATTACACAATACAAGGGGGAGAGATAGAGGACATATTGGATTATTTTTTAAACTAAAGAAATAGCAGAGGTTTTCACATGCCAATGAATTTTCAAGCAATAGAAGCACATATTCTTCCTTACAGGTAAGGTTAGAAACATGCATAATATTATTTTTTAGGGAACAGAATACAGTGAATCAGATGTCATGCATTGCTTTTTCTGACAAGAGAAGGATTGATTAAAGCATCAACTGTTGTGAGAAAGCAGCGAAGGGACAGCTAGCGAAGGAATTAAAGTAATGATAAGCAAAAACGGCAAAAAAAAAAAAATGCAACCCAGAAGATCTAGCTACTCTAATATACCATACCCTCTATAATATCAACAGTTAATATTTCAGCTAGAACTTGAATAGGCTACAAGAATGTTAAAACTATAATATCCTACAACATCTCATCACAGATTTCATACAGCAAAGGCGGTTTGTACTTCAGCTCAAACCTTGAATAGCTTTATTTGACATCTCACTGATTACATATCAAGCACCAAACACCAATGTCTTAAAAAACTGAAGACAACTATATCAAAACGAAACGCAAAGAAACACATGTATTCATTTTAGTACAACAGCCAATTGGCATCTATGTTGGTACAAAATTCAATACACTATATCCCCTACAAAAGTTAGCTCTGTAATCCACGTACATTTGTGATAAGCTAAATATGTACTCTGATATTGAATTAAGATAGAGCACAATCAAATGCGATTTAAAAATGGGATTTTTTATGAAGCATTTTACCCTGTACAAGTGCCGTAGCCTAAGATTGCTCCAAGCTTAAGAATCTCTATACATTTAAGGCGAATGAACGAGGAATCCCGCATGTCCATTTGTATTCTGGAAATTTTGTAGGCAAGTATAATCAAAACACAAATTTCTCCTAGTTAGCTTGCGTTCTGAAGGAGACCTGCCGTATACCATCTTAGTAACTAACAACCCTGCGGCATAGATAGTAGACAAAGCCAAAGGTTAATGGAAACTCCATCGCCTAAGTTAGATGCAAAAAAACTGTGACAGAGCTAAGTTTGGAAGAACCAGGTACTGCTATGCATCCGAACATGCAACAATTGCAACTTACAAAAAACTTTATAATAGAAAATTGTTACAACACTAAGAGATGACTAGCATAATATAGGAGTTAAACAACAATGGTATATCTATCACGACAAATGCAGCAAAAGATCCATCCGCCCTATGTCTTGCATTATAAAAACCACCCACAACCAGAAACAATCAGGTAGTCTACATAACAATGCTAATCCAAAGAAATTTGCCAACACTTTCTCAGCCCAGGTAACAGCCAAAGATCTAGCAGTGAAGGAAAATGAAGAATCTGATCATCTAGATTTTGTGCATGCGACCATGCAAAACCCTGATTCTGATTCAGGCACGACCACCCTATTCCACCAACTTGATTGCTTAACACAATATGCAACAAAAAAAATGAAATAAACGTTTAAAACTGCATCTACAACTACTAGAATTAAGAGTTCTAGTATTTACAAATAATTCTGTTTCTCAGGCAATGAATTTGATCACTGTATGTCCATCATAACTTCTCAACAATTTTGTCTACTTCAACACAAAAAAAAATGTGAAAAATATGAATAAAAATATTAGAACTCCAAACTAGAAAGAAAAAAACCAAGCCGAAATCCAATTCTAAAAACAATAAACTGCTAATCTCCATATTTAAAAAAAAAAAAAAGATCTCCATGTTATAGAATTAACAGCAATACAGAAGAAACAATGGAGTGGTGGTTAATCACCAAAAAAACTGACCAAGCTAAACACCGAGGATGAGCAAGCATCAATGAGCAGTAAGAAACTCCATCCCATCATCATAAGATAAATCAGCCACTCTTCACAGGAACCTCTACAATAGGCAGGTATCCAAATAAACGACCAACAATATTATAATTTAGCTTTCTACACAATCGAAAGATCAACAAGAATCATATAATACAAAGGGCAAAAAAAATCAATAGAAGAGATATAGGGACAGATTCAATTTTCTTTGGAAGTGAAGAAATAGCAGAGTTTGTGAAGAAACACAGGTCAACTGAGACCCTTCACATGCCAATGAAATTTCCTGCAATAGGACCATGAAAATATGCACAATACTTTACTCCTCAGGTTGTGACAACAGATTGTGATGAATTAACGTTATGCACAATCTGAGAAGAAACGTATGGATTAGAACATCCAGTGCTATGCACAATCTGACGAGAAAAGTATGGATTAAAACATCCAATATAGTGGCTAAACATGAAAGCAAGCCACAGCTTTCAAAGGAATTAATGTAATGATATCACCAAAACCAAAAAAATATATATATATGACCAAAAAGGTCAGTAACTCAGAACTGATGTCCCTCCCATGAAATCAACAACAGGTAATACAAGCTCAACATTCAAAATCCCATCACACATTTCGTACAGCAACATTGGGTCATACTTCAGTCCAGACTTTGATTATCCCACATCTCAATGAGGACATTACAATCACCAGGTATGACTGAAAGAAAAGCCAAAAAACTTCCCGATCAAGACACAAATGAACATCATAGAAATGCATGTACCTACTTCATTGGGGTGCAAAATTTTCTCCCAGAAACCATATTTTCTGGGCATTGAAGGCATTAATAAGCAATATGACGAACTTCTCGTGGTTTCTGGGCATTGAAGGCATGAATAGGCATTGTGACGAACTTCATTCCAGCATCAAATTGCTGGAAACACAAAAATGCAAATGGTGTACTCCTGCAAGAAGTTACCAAATCAAGTACCAAAACAAGGCTTATTTTCTTCACACAGATATGTTATGGGTTCAAGCAACCAGTTCCTGTAGCAGAATGATAATTTAGAAACAAGTTAAAACAATTAGAAAAGAAGCCAGTACTTTCAAGACTTCTTCAACCCATGTAACAACCAAGAATCTCAAAGTAATGGGACCCTTGAGTTCAGTTTCTGATACGTCTACCATAATTCATAAACATTATATTGTAACTCAACATGCATCCAATAATAATGAGTATAATAATATAGATCTAAAACAAAAACTAATGGATTTAGAAGCACCTTGTGTCAGATTTGTACAGATGTACCCCCGTATAGGAAGGGATGACCCCCAAACAATCTAGCCCAAAGACGGAGTTCAATTTAGCCAAATTCTTCTCATGAACTAACGATCCCTCCCTTGGCTTGGCCTCAGACAATCTAGCCTAGAGGACAGAATCAATCTAGCCAACTTCTTCTCATGGACTAACAGACCTGCCCTCGTCTTTGCGTCCCGTTTAGGGAAGAAAAATATAAGGGATGGGCATTATTCCTGAAGCATAACAGTGGAGTTACCTCAGATCCTCAGGCCGGCTGAGAGACCGAAGCACTCATCTCCTCCGAGTAGACCGGCTCATCTTGCATAAAAGAAAAAGGCGTTGTGTGCCTAAAAAGGAAGGTGACACCCTTGTCAACCACTGGCAACTCGGGAGCAGCAGAGGGTGCATTAGTGCCCTCAGTGAAATTCACGTGTATCTTCATGAATAATGGTCCAATCAGAGGCCAACACATTGGGAACCATGCAAAATCTCCCATCTTTCTTAGAAAAATCCCCTGGGCTCCCCTATAAATAGCAAGGAAATCTCCAATAAATGGGAGTAAATAGAGAAGTGAAAAAACAAACAAGAAAGAAAGAAAAGCAAGGATTATGCTAAGGGATGATTACCAATAAGCTATGGCTAATCAAGGTGTTTATCTAAAGAGGAACATTGCATAGCCTATGGACCAATAATTGGTCCAACAAGGCCCCACCCAAGTCCAACCCGGCACTACCAAAGAAAGGAACCTAGCATCCTAATCCTATATTTCTCATCTAAGCGATGTAAAAGGTCAACCCTCCATCTGCCAATACCAGTAGTCTCACAGCTCAGTGCAAATACTCCAGTAATTTCCCATTCCTTTAGTCATGACTTCAGTTCAAACTGGTTAGGCATCCGAGATTTACTTAGGAGAATCACTCGGGCCCCTTTGCCTGTAGTGTGCACGATTGAGGTTGCATTCACAGATAAAACTCAAGCTCCTGTTTTCTGGGTTGAACATTAGTCCAAGTACGCATAAAAAAGCAAGCCACAATTCAATCAACCTACTTCGCACAGAAAAAAACACTTTTAAACCCCCTCCATAGATTAAGAACAAAAACAGAACCAAAGAGTTCGAGTAATCATGAAAAGATCGAACAATGAATCATCAACCAGGATCTTTGGATGAGAGCTCACAAAGCTTCACACCAATGAGGATGAGAAAGCACAATGAGAGGTAATAAGCTCCTGAAATGATAACAAAAATTCTCAAACTATCACATCCAACAACCTCTATAATGGACAGGCATCTCAAAAGTCACCACCACATGATCCCTGACATCATGAAAAACATTTCAGCTTTAACAAGTGGCACCACCAAAAATAATTCAGCTAGGTAAATGTAGATAGTTTGAAATGAATCGTATTAGGAAGGAGGAAGTGATGATAAGATGACACACATTTCAGCTTTAACAAGTGGCACCACCAAAAATAATTCAGTTTGGCATGCAGTTGAAAGTTCAAAACGAATCATAACAGGGAAGAGGAAGGGAAGATAAGGAGAGACACAGAACAGATACTTTACATCATAGAAATGGCAGAAGTTACGGTAAAGGTTGGAACACATCCCAGAGAGACCCATTAAATGCTAATGAATTCTCCAACAATTACAAGCATCATCTACCTCAATCAAGAATAAAGTAAGAAGCAGAAAGCAAAAGAAATTAGTGCATGTAATTGCCAGATCTGCAACAAATTATTACCAGAATTGTCAATCAGTTGCAACAAGATACTTCAGGCAGCAACAACAGGTAACAATTCAGCTAAAATCCTGAAGAGTACCGAAATGGCGAGGTGCTGTACCATCCCAAAGAATGCTGCTTCCATACAATAGCAGCAGAGTCAATAAAATATATATATATATTTATATGTATACCCAGGACAGATCACTATCAATGAAATAAGTTAATGGATTTCCGATTTGCGATTACATTTCACCTGGGTTAGATGGAGGATATTGATGCAACAATGTACTGAATATTCCCAAGGCCACTCTCACTATGTGGCTTGCTGTGCAAAAGTTTGCTACATTTTTGAAATATGGAGCATATGTATCAGATGATTTGCCTTTTATAAGCAGTAGAAACCCATGATTTTAAAAAGTGTAACTGTTCATTTGATATGGCAGTTGGCAGAAGGCTCAACAAGAACCTAAACTTGCATAGATCAAATAAATATAGGACCAAGAGCATCCCAAAATTGAGGTTCTAGAACAGCTTAAAATATGATGTTTGCTGGCAACAAAAGGTCTCAAAACATATCAACTCAAAATACACTGAAACAGAGAAAACCGCATAACCAGTACAATATAAACAAATTATATGCCAGAAAATATTAAAGTAAAAATAATACAAGCGACTGATACGAAGAGATGCTCCAGCCTTCATCAACCCTTCATGACAATCAATCAAGGAAAATAGCAACACCATATCAGCCCAATAGAACAAAGGAACTCATACAGCGAACAGCTATGTTGATAACATCCAAGCAGTGAAGAAGATCCCACAGGCTTAACAGTAATTCTAATCTATATACAACGTAATTTACAAACTTCCCTCAGACGGGTCCAGAAAAAAATAGGACCCAAAAGCTTCATAAGAATGCTCCCTCGACATTTTTTGGCATCAAGCAGTCATATCCCTACAAAATAATTAGAAAAAAGCATGCCCAAGTACAATAACAAAGCTTCCAAAGTAGCATCCAAAAAGTTTCCAATCTCTCATGCCTGAGAGTGATACAACAGCCAAAATCTTTACTCTTCCATAGGCAAGGATAACAACAAATACAAAAGTAGAATATAGCTCTTAATAATTTAGAAAAAAGTCAACATGCCAGCAGTACAATCACAAAGCTACCTAAGAATGACACATTAGCCAAAATCATTTATCTTTAATAGGCAAGTATAACAACAAATACAAAAGTAGAATACAGCTCTTTATTTAACACCAACAACTTCATCAACAAAATTACACAGTACGTATTGTACCAATACCAGATGCAAAAAATAACTCAATGAGTAGCCTACCAACTCATCCCCATCTATGCCGTTGGAAATCCCAGATGATAGAATCAAGAACATTAAACAAGAAGCAAGAAAGTTGTGATTTGTCACCAAAAGTTCCGTAGATGAATCATTATCTATGAACTGAAAATAGGAACTGACCAAGCTCAACAACACCAAGGATGAGAAAGCAAGCAGGATATGAGCAGTAAGAAACTTCGGGCATCATTATATCATAAATCATCAACTCTTCTTCACGAACATTCAGTCTGGACAGGAATCTAAATAAACCACCACCACCAAAAATAATTCAACTTGGGATGCAATTGAAAGATCTAAAAAATCAAATAAGAGAGGAGCAAGAAAAGAGGAGGGATATATGGTGCAATTGAAAGATCTAAAGAAATCATATAAGAGGAAGAGAGCAAAAAAAGAGGAGTACAGGGCAGATTGAAATTTTCGGACACTGAAGAACTAGCAAAGTTTTGGTGAATCTTGCATCTCATAGACTCCAAGCCAATGAATTCTCTGACAATAGGATCACTTCTAACAGAATCCCAGGTCTCGAGCAAGTTAAGTTAGATGCAACTTGCAAAAAAAATAGTTTCGTAATATCGCCAAACCAACAAATATAATTCACCAGACCAGCCAGTCAATACTAGGATATGCTGCACCCTTGCATAATAGATGGTTCATAAAACACTGATAACAGTTAGCTCAAACCATAAAAATAGCCACTTCAATAATGGTCAATACCTTGATGTGCAACAGCATACCATATCCGAAAATTTAATATAGCACAAATTTGTTATTAGAAATAAATAACTTACCATGATAGATCACTGTCTATGAAATACTATTATAAATCATCCTTTCGCTGTAACATTTTGATCGTGCAAGATGGGAGAGGTCGGCGCATGATAAAAGACTTCAGATGCCCAAAACTCACTCTAATTATGTGTCATGCTGTGTAGAACAGTTTGCTGTGTAGAACATCTGATTCAGATAAATTACTTTTTTTGCGAATGCGCAAGTAGAAACTCAAGATCATATATGTTCCGATTGTCCATATGACATAACAGTTGGCAAGTAACAAGAGGCTATGCTTGCCTAGTTCAAGTACATACAGAATCGAAATTCAGCAATTGTTAGCATCCCACGATTGAGGTTCTTGGACAGCATGTTGCATGCCGGCAACAAAAAGACGCAAAAGTGGAAATATTACCTCCTCAAAATACACTGAAAATGAGAGAACTGCACAACCAGCACTATATAAACAACTTATATGCCAAAAAATATTAAAGCATAAACAATAAAAGCGACTCATAAGAAGAGATGCACCAGCCTTCATCAACCCTTCATGACAATAAATCAACATAAATAGGCAGACACCAAAATCAGCCCTATAGAAGCACATGAACTTGTAAATTGACCATGTATGATAACATCCAAGCAGTGAAAAAGATCCATCAGGCTTCAACAGTAGTTCTGGATCTATGCAATCTACTAAGTTTCCTGACTTCAATGCCTCCGGCAAGCTTTTTTCCACTCTATCTTGAAGGAAGTGGGAAAACAAAGTTCCAGCCAGACTGCTTTTTTTCCCCGGGAAGCCTGCTCACTCTCATTTGCCTCAGTCCATTAATTAAGAATTCAAGAAAGAACGTCTATTTATCCTTCCTCCGGCATTCTCTACAATGGTCCTTGAGCTATCCAAGGGCATGCTTCCCCAACCTTGGATTTCTAAGCATCAAGCAACCATAAGTCTACAAAGAAAATGCAGGAAGTCAGCATGCTGACAGTATAATCACAAAGTTTCCAAACTTGCCTCAGAATAGAAAAGTGTCAAAATCTCACATGCCTCAGAATACATGTATCCTCCGATATCTTTGATCTTCCACGGCAAGTATAACCCAATAATTCAAAGAAGCTCTTAATTAAACATCTCTAGTTCTTCGGCTATGTTACACAGTACTTTCTGTGCCAATACAAGAGGTTATGAACATCACTAAATCAATTAATAGTCTGCCTCATTTATGCATTTTTATGTAAATGAGAACAAAAATTTTTAACCACGGAAAATAGAATCAAGAAAAGTAGACAAGAAGCAAGAGGGTGGTGATTTGTCACCAGAATTTACGTATCCGAATCATCATCCCCTGACCAAGCTCAACAACACTTCGGATGAGAAAGCATGGAGGGTATGAGCAGTAAGAAACTGCTGGCACCATCACACAAATTTGTATCTGAATCGTCATCACCTATCCAGGCGCAGAAACACTAAGGATGAGAAAGCAAGGAGGACATGAGCAGTAAGAAACTGCTGGTATCATCACATAGATCATCAACTCTTCTTCATGAACCTTCAGTCCAGACAGTAATCTAACAGCCCACACCCCCCCCCCAAATAATTCAGCTTGGGATGCAATTGAATGACCTGAGAAATCAGGAGAGAAAGAGGGAGGAAGGGAAGAGCAGGGAGAGAGGGATGCAATTAAAAGATCTAAAGAATACTAGGGAGCGAGAGGAAGATAGAGATAGGACAGATTACAATTTTCAGACACAGAAGGACCGGCAAAGGTTTTGGAGTATCACACATCCCATAGACTCCCTTTACAAGCTAATATATTCTTCGACAATAGGGACACGACTAGCAGAATGCCCTGTCTCTAAAGAGCATGAATTAAGAAGCAACTTGCAAAATAATTAATTTCATAACACCAAAAGAAATATTACCAGAAGTGACTTGCAAAATAATCGATTTCAGAACACCAAAAGAAATATTACCAGAATGGCCGGTCAATAATAGGATATGTCCCACCCTTTCATAATAAATGGTTCAAACATCAATACTGGTAACAGTTCAGCTCAAACCATGAATATAGCCTCTTCTAGAATGGCATACCCTGATGTGCCGCAGAATTCCATATCCGAAAATCCAATACAACACAAAGAAGTTACAAGAAATATATCAATTACCAGGATAGACCGCTATCTATGAAATACCTCTACAAATTTACCCATTTGCAGCAACAGTCTGCTCTCATTACATGGGAGACACCAGTGCATGATAATAGACATCAGAGACCCAAGACTCCTCCCAATAGCAACCAAGGATTTTTATTTAGCATCAAGACCAAATATCTATAGATGGACTCTGTTAATCCCATTCTCTGCAACCACAAGGAGTTCCAATTGCAATACTCCACCATATTCACCAACCATCTTGTCTAATTCAACAAGCAAGATCCCAAATATGAATGTACTGGTTACATAAACCAATTAATGAAGACCAGGCCCCAACTTAACATGATGAGAGTAAAAACCATAAGAGAAGAAACTAAAACTCAGAGTCATAAACAAGGAGCACGGAGTGGTGATTAGCCACCAACGACGTCCAAAACCCCATGGAATATACAGTATTAGCACCGCATGTGATTGATTGGCCAAACCAAGTTATTTAAATTCAATGATAAAAGAAGACTGAGCCCTAATAGGGCAAAAAACTGACTCTCGGAACATCAAAACCATAACCTGCGAGGCGAAAAAACAAAAAAAACTAGAATCAAAAACATTAAACAAGGAGCAGGAGAGTGGTAAAATGTCACCAAAGACGTCCCGAATCCCATGAAATACACATTATTAGCACCGCCGGTGATGAATTCGTCAACCCGAAAAAAACATCAATGACTAAAGAACTCTAAATCCTAATTAATAAGCACCAGGCCAAAAACTATCAGAACGTAAAAACCCTAGTCTGCGTAGCCAAAAAATAGTACCTAAATATAATCGAGAACATTAAACAAGGAGAAAGATAGCTGTGATTAGTAGCTAACTCCAAACCCTAATTAACAAACACCGGGCCCACAAGTAGCTCTCGAAACGTTAAAAACCTAATCTGTGCATCCAAAAAAATTGACTACTCAGTATCGTCGAGAACATTAAACAAGGAGCAAGAGAGTCGTAATTAGTTACCAAACACGTCCATAATCGGATCGAATACACATTGTCGTCGCGTACAGGCCCCCTATGTATTATAGCGATCAAGAATCTATAATCTGAAACCGCAACAGAAAAGGCATAGGACATCCTCCTTCAGCGGCGACCAACTCGATGACGAATAGACCCTCCACGACAACTCGCCATACGAAGGCAGAGAGAATCAGATCAACAGTGGCCCATGCATCAATTTATAGCGTGATTGTGGCGGCAAAAGAACGCGGTTTACCTTCATAAAATAAAAAATAAAATAAAAATTGTGTACGCGTTTTTCAGAGGCGGTTGCCGGTTTGCTTTGCAGCACATGGCTTTTTTATTTAAATTAATTTTTTAAAAATAAATCTGAAAAACCCTCACACTCTTTCTCATTTCTCAATAATTAACCTCATAAATAGAAAATAAATAAATAAACTGATATTACAGCATTTTAGTTATTGTCGTGATTTTTAATTTTAATATTTTTTAATGACAAATGAAACTTTCTAACCCATTAATTTTATATTAAATATTTAGAGTTTTATATTTATTGATATTTTATAATGTATAAAGTAATTAATATGCTCTT
>JAOVVI020007041.1:0-15148 GCA_028571085.2 Nepenthes alata | reverse complement strand
AAAAGATAGTTAAAAAAATTATAAATCGGATGCATACCACACCAGGCCGTCGGGTTGGCATGTAATTGTGATACATGCTTATTAAATATGTAGGAAAATTTATAAATTTTTGCTGCATGATTTACTGTCCAAATTTCACGTTATATATTTATTATGATGATAAAAATGTATACGGCATTATGAAGAAGAAAAAGAAAGGGACTCTACAACTTTATTAATAAAGCATAAACCATTCTCCAAAAGAATGAGAACTAAGAATAAAGAAGTAAAGTATAGAGTTTTTTTTAAATTAAGAAATTAAGAAAGTGGACCGAAAATTATTTTGAGGGTAATATTCTCCGATATGCATTTGGATATTATAGTGATAAATCGAGCACTGCCCCATTGTAACCATGGGGAATATAAAAGTTGATGTCTAGCCCTGTCTACCGGGTTATAAGTAGTACCGCTCATATCCAGTATTGAATAGGATACCTTGGCTTTAGATTGTGTGGGAATATATACTATCATTTTTCTCAATTATCCACTCTGTTAACTAGTAAGGCATACTAACTCTGATATCTAAAGATAAATAAGTTTTTATTGTGTTTGACGAATAAGACAGTAAAAAAGCAAGATAAGGAAGAAGATGTTTCCTACCCATGTTTTATGATTATGTATGCATTATGGTTCCTATTCCCTTTCATGATATGCTTTAAGTAAAATGTACATTTTATTACTATATATGATATCTCACTGAGTATTTGGCTCACTTCTTTATAATTTTACTAACTCTCAGATGTTTCACACGAGTTGATACCAGTTGAAGAGGAATGAAGATTAGGAGTTTTATTTCTCATGCTTAGGAAGAAGCATTTTGTTATAATTTTGATGTATTGAATATATGTAAAATTTTTGAAGTATGGAATGATGTATTAAATTTTGATGGTATTAGTATAGTATTATTACTTATGCAGACTTTTATGGATATTATGTATACTTTCGCACGATTTGGTGGAGTTATTTTGATTGATGATTTTGAGTAGGTATCTTTTCTTAACAAAATCCGACGTCATACTTTTATAATACGGTCCACTAATGACGTGACAATTATATAGATTATATGTATATTTATATATATATATATATGTATGCATATCATTAATTAATTGTGATAATAAGTCAATGACGAAGATGAGGATGTAGAACATCACAATTTTAGTAAAAAAAATTCTGGTCAAAGCAATTAAATGGAGTGGATAGTGAGCAAAAAATTGTATTTTTGCTCGAACTTAAGTTGTGCAACCATCACACGAAGTAGGTACCGGCCATTTAGTTTGATGCTCTGATGTGTGAATGACTTGTGGCTTGAATTTCAAACTTTATAATTAGAACTAGTATCTTGCAGGCTATATGTAGCTGGTCTATGGATACAGCTAGCTTAAGTATCTATCTATCAGGTAACTTTCGAGCATGATGCATGGTCCCAAAAGTGTAGCAATGTGCCAAACAATCGATGAACACATGTTAAAATTGATCTACAATTTTACTTGATCCTGAATTGCGAGAATATTGTGTGAACCCATTGACCAAATTTGAACAAGCTATTACTTGTGTTAAGAATAATCTTTTCGCTTTAACCAAATATGATCATAAAGCTTACATCTAGAGATAATATATGTAATGACAGATTTAAATTATAATTTGACGTGACACTATTTGCCAATACTAAATATAAACCCTATTATTATTATTATTATATATTCATGATTTAATTCGTGAATATTGGTCATAATTATAATTAGGAACGTAAATTCGGACATGATACAATACAAAACCATTAGTAATTTCTAACATTTAATTAATTATATTTATTTTTTGATAAGATCAAACTTTCTTTATTTGACCACAATTTCATGTACCCGCACAATATTAAGTTAACGTTAGGAAAATATCTAATATCTAAGATATATATGATCATACCAATTTTAAAATGTATGGCACAGTGGCTACCAAAATTTTAACCGATGAGTTTTATCATACAAATCACATTTGTAAATAACCAACTATACATTAATGGTAACGACATGAACATAAAACACTCAATCTCAACAAAATCTTTCAGAGAGCATCCATCCATCCAAACGATGCTAAGTGATCCAAACTCCCTAATTTAAAATGTGAGAAAATGTAAGGGTGAATTAAAAACTAAGTCATATGAATGAAATATATAAAGTGATATAAATTCACCACGAATTTGTAAAAATGACTAATAAAATTCATGTGAATAATGCAAGAATTTAAAACCAATGGCAAATGATAAACATCATTGATAGGATTAAATCTATAAAAGTCAATTTACATACTTTACCCGATTGACGGGTCTGTATGCCACTACTCAAAATCCGTAGCTGGACTAATTATATATTATACTCTATAACGAGACCGATTGACACTTTTCTAACTCGTGAATATTAAGTATACAATTTTCACAAACATATAAATGTACAACCACATGTCTTGGCAAATTCCATGTTCTTTATATTGCTTCTAATTAAATGAAAGAAACTTTATAAAATGAATATATTTCAAGAATTTGGAAATAATTATCAAGTATAAAACTTTAGTATAGAGATTTCTGAATAATTCTTGCATAAACTGAGCATTCAAGGTTAAAAATGACTAGGGGTCCTCTAATCTGAAATAGTTTCGACCATTTTAACTTGTAGAAGTAAATATACTTGAATATATAATATACGTAAAGTATATTTATGATTAGATATAAATCAAAATAGTTATAAACGTTAATCAACATATCAAAATAAATATGAATAGTAATAATAATGTACAGATTTTAGTTATGAAAAAATTTTTTGATAACCAATAGTTATTGGGAAAACCTTTCTTAACTTTTACAGCGAGTAAAAGTAATGAACTAAGAAAGTAAACTTACAATTCGGGTAATATAGATGTAACAAAACTTAGTCGACTTATATTCGACTTGTGACCCTTATTGAGAAACTCATTAGATTAGTTTCTAACTGCGTAACTGGAGATCTTTCAGTCTTATTATCAATATTGTTTCACTTGCCAAAAATTTTTTGAACTCTATTAGATCCCAATTTTTATACGACCAATGTCCCAATGAAGACTCATAATAAAGAGTTTGTGTTTAACACAATGGAGAAATGTGTTGGGTAAGGAATTCTTGACAACTTATCACAAAAATAAAGGTCTAATTTTTTCAAACAAACGATGGTTTTTTATTTCTTATAAAGAAGAGTTTTGATATGATAGTCGTTTTTCACTTTGCACTTTTCTTTTCCACCCTCAACAAATGCATGAAAGTGAGACATTTATATAAAAGGTCAAAAATTAATTTAAAGCACATGATCGTTAAAAAAGCAGCATCCCAACGTATGTGCGTTGCACAGGTAGATTTCAAGCATAGACGTTTTGGCAATAGGTCCATATCCTAACACACGTGCGCCACTTAGGGACACAAGGCATAGGCATGCTCACTAAATAGTGCTCTTGTACAACTCCGATACACATCAGGTTTAAGCATTTTTTATAAACGATACACTTATGTAGCTCAAGCATACACTAGTCGTGGACATTTTGGATGAATGGCACTCATGTGTGGCTCGAGCATATATCAATCATGGGATTGTTAACAAAATATGCACACATGCTTATCAGGTGAAAGTTAGGTGTGGGTTTTGGGGATGGCGCATTTGCGAATAACAAGTGAGTATTTTGTGCTGATATTAATTGATACTTGATAATTTTTTAAAATACCTATTTTTTTCAGTCAGAAAATATGCTAATATAAAATATTTCTAATAATTTTTTTTGACAATTCTGTGACAGCATCCCTTATTTATGAAAAAATAAAAAATATATATGAATCACATGTTTAAACACCACTGAAATAGAAGTTGTGTAAATAAAAATCCACTCCTAGATAAAAGACAAATGATACTTGAGTATTGAATTAGAAAGTGCAATAGCTCCTACAACTCCTAATCAACTATGGTTGGTGTATTTATTGAAAAAATATATAAAAATTGTTAGAAAAAATATTATAGCGCAAATATAGTAAAAAGTTATTCAAGTTCAGCGTTAGAATAATAAGTGCAAACCAACAATACAAATATATAAAAGTAAAACACTCTAGTCCCCCTATCCTTCTTTATTTTACTCCCCCTTTTGTAATGAACTTCCCTTTTTCTTGAGGTTATGTTACTCCCCATTAATTTGAATGCCTCCCCCATTTTACCATGAATGACCGAAGGAGGTGCATCAATTAGTGTCCAAGTGAGCAATGTAGAGCATTGCCCCCAACTCATTGGTATAATGCTGAATTTCTAATTATAAATTTTGATGTTATCAATTAATTTTGAATCAATCTAAAATTATTATATAATAAAAATTTTAAAAAATTATTTTTACAAGCAGGCTTGGCACATGAATGGCACTTGATCAGTGTTTATGCATATTTTGGACCGATTATGCGTACCAGAGAAGTGCCTCCAGGGCACTTATTTATGTTTTAGCAAATTATATGGCTCTTAAAGTGCGTCCTTACAGTACTGGTGCATAGTTTTGACAAATTGCTCACGTTTGAGCCGTACCTAATATGATGCTTGTGTACACCTGAAGATTTGAGTAGTATCTGATGCATACTTGATCTATGCTTGTATGCTAATTAGTTTATATAAATAGAGCAAATACTATTTTTAGTCATTTTTTCCTAGAAGAAGAGATAAGGAGAACGAAAGCAAAGGGAAAAAAGAGAATAAGAGAAGAAATTCCATTTTAAAGTTTTATTTTGTTGAATCAATCATATTTAAAAGTTTAGTCAAATATTTTTAAATTTAATCTTTAATTTATTTCAGATTTCTTCAAATTTTATTTATATTTCTTACGCTAATATATACGCATGTCACCTTTGAACCTTTTCAGACTTTGTTTGGCTTTCATTGGACATTCAAGAGTTTTATTTGATTTGCATAAAATAAATAAATATTTAAAATATTAGTTTATATATATAAGTATTTATGAAATCAAAGTCATAAAATCGTACATTTAGATTTTACATGTGATTGTCTATACATGTACTTTCTATTGAACCCTATTTTATTATTTGGTAGACACTTATACTTTCCCTTGGAATGTTTTGGATTTGTGTTTTTCAAGAACAAACATTTTATACTTTTTCCAACAAAGAGAAAAAAGTTTTATATATTTGTTATAAAATTTTTTGATTCGGTGTTTTTATTGGAAACTACTGTTAGGATAAAATAATATATTCAAATATCTCAATATATTTAGACATATTTAAAGATTATATCTATGGGTTTAAATAATAGTGATTTGGTATAAGGTTTTCTATAATATGTGTAATTCTTTCTCAAAATTAATATTTTGATCATTGATTCTTAATTTTTAGCAAATTTTGATTATTGAGATTTGTACATGTATTCGATTTGATATTGAGATATTTGACTTTTAAAATTTATAGGATTTTATTGATATTCAAATTTTTTTAATTTTTATACTTTTGATTCTGGATGATTTTATATAGTTATACTATTTGATATTTGTATACAGATTATGAATATTACGTACGAGATCATATCTGAAAATTTGTTAATTAGATATTTGGTAAATTTGGATATTGATATGTTTGGACTGTAGCACTTGAAGTTTGACATTTTGAATCATTTTAGTCACAAGATTATATATATATATATATATATTATTTTATTTCTCTGCTTTATTTTGATAGTCTTTTGCTTCATTATTTTTTGTATATCTATATTTATCAAGCTTTTGGCTAATGATTTTATATTATTTCTAATCTCTTTTAAATTAGAGAGTTATGAATTATTTGTAGGAAGCTCAGACAAAGACGATTGGAGAATTTTACTTATATTTCTTTGTATTTGGATTTTAAATTTTTGAAGGGTGACTTATATATTATTGACAACAGTTATATTATTTATGAATTTGTTTTGCATTATTTTCTTATGGAGAATGCATAATTATATGATTTATGTAAGATTAATGTTATGATTATTTAGTATTGGACGATCATTTTTTCTTAAGATTTATGTAAGTTGGTTATGGTCCGCGTCTCAGGGACCAGACATGTAGTTTGGATGGGTCGTATATCCCTTATTATACGTCATGATTGTTATTAGTACTTCAATTTTTTGGTTAGGTCTAACCCGGTATTATATATTTGTATTTGGGTTTATTCTTTTAAGGTCAAGGAAATAATTTACGAAATTAATTATTATTATTTATTTTCTATTTCTGATTTGGAGTCATAATAATAGTGATATTAGAGATCATCGTAAGAAAAGGTGTCTTGCCTGATTTTAAGAAACTAAATATTTGAGGGGTATTTATTTATTAGGGAACAAAGAATCTGGTAATAGAGGAGCAGGTTCAAATTGGGAGAATGACTATTGGCGATGAAGGGCCAAATGAGCGATATTATGAATAGAATGTCCTACGGCAAGATGAGGAATCAACTACAAGAAGAACAACAGTTGACTAAGGGTATGGCATGACTCCATTCTTTCGCCCTTTCTTGCATTTTGCTCACACACACACACATTTGCCTCCAGAAAAAAAAATCTGTGTTTCTGGACGATCTAGCTCGATGGTTTATTCAGTTGTAGGTTGCTGTTGTATTTTGGGGTTTTTCCACTGGGTTGAAGATGCTTCTGTTTGTTTATGAAGCTGGATGATGTCATCTAGATGCTGAGGCAATTCCTGTTTTATATGGGGCTGCTGATAATTTTGTGAAACAGCGTTAATTCTTGCTGCTTCCTGGAAGAATGCCAAAATTGTTGGAGCAGTTCCTGTACTGTCTGTGATGTTGGGGATTGAATGCCTTTTGTGAATTCGATGTGGGGCATGATCCAACCCGATTTGCCATTGGAGGTGGACAAATATGGTCACATGTTTCTCTTTCTTTCTGGTATTGCAGTTCCCCGTGTTCGTGCTCGGTGAGTTTGAGATTCTGACTGTATGTGTATTTGGACCGGGTTATTTTTGGCCGATTTAGATGTTGCTCATCTAGTTATTTTTTGTATTGTTGTTTCGTTTGATTTTATGAATTGATTCATGGTGGTGCTCGGAGAATGCCCTAACTTGTTATTCTACCTCTAAGTCGACAAAATACTTGGAGTTAGAACATTTATTTTGTACTTTCTTTTATTTTAATTCCATTTACTTACTTACCAAAAAAAAATGGCATGACTCCCTTTGACTGCTTTACAAATGAGCATATCCCGGAACCCTTGTGGAAGTCTTGTAATATCCCAAATTTTTTAATTGATTTTATTGAGATTATTTATTATTTTGAATAATTTGGACGTGATAAAAAATAATTAAATATTATAAAATTTTGGAAGATATTGAGACTTATTGGGCTATTATTCGAGATACGCCCGTTCGATTGTCTGAATATCGATTTAGATTTTAAAATTAAAAAAAATAAAAAATATATATATATTATAATAATAACGTATAATAATAATAATAATAATAACATGAGAAGAGAGGAGAGAATTCGAGAGGCAGAGTCTGTCAATGCGAAGAAGAGAGGAAGGAGAGGAAGGAGAGGAAGGAGAGGAGAGAGAAAGAGAGAGAGGGAGCCACCAGGTAGAGAGAGAAAGAGGAAAAATAAGGTTTTCGGGTCTGATTTTGTGCCCGAACTATTTAGAGAAGTGGTAGATCGGGTCGAGGTAAGTGCACCCATACCCTTTTTTTCTATTCTTTTTAATTTTTCTTTGATTCTCTTTGGATATTATTATCCCGATACCCGACCCATACATGTATTTGTGATACTCTTTTTTTTTTGTAAGTAAGTAATTGTATTAAAATTAAAAGATATTTATAAAATTTTGAAATTTCAAGTGTATTGCCAACTTGAAATTAGAGCAAAGATAAATGGGAATACACCAAAACACAATGAAAGAGTCATATCCAAGACCACGATCCTTAACATGACAAGTTAGTAAAAAAATAATAACAATACAGCCGAAAATAAATCCAATGCAGCAGCATCATAGCCCTGATCACATCTGCATCAGCAAGGAGCCATCTGCAATCTGGGACTACTAGCACAGGCAGCAACAACAGCTTCATCCAAATTATGAGAAAGGCTTCTAACAGCCAGCAACGTAAGATGCAGCTTCCAGATCCGAAAAGAGGAACAGGCCACACCGTCCATAAAAACGGACTTCGGAATTTATCAAGCGCATTGCCACTCCAGTCTTTAGCGAGCATAAAGCACTCCGACAAGGGAGTCGTCATCCGCGTCTTTTAGCAACAACATGCACGAAGGCCACTCCGGCCCTAAAGCATGCGAACTCATTCCGAAATTCGGAGTCCTCAGTCACTCCGGATTCTGGAGTCCTCAAGAGTATTTGTGATACTCATGGCTTGATTATGCATATATATGAATTTCATGTCCAAATTTGTAGAAATTGACTAATTTTTGTACTAAAATCCTAACCCTATACCCGGATGGTTTCGGTCTCAAATTTTTAGAAATTTTGTATAAATTGAGTCTAGAATATTATCACTCATATCCTATATAAGTTAATTTATTGATTGTACATCCAATTTGGTAGTTTTATGTGAATTTTCATTCGTCGGAATCCTAACCCACGCTCGGATTTCATCTAACCATTTATTTTGAGTTCTTTGCATAAATTGGCTAAGATTGTGATTACCCATATCTTGAATTTGGTAATTTATCCATTAGATGCCCGAATTTCTAGGAATCGTCTGATATACACAACTGGGTACTGTTTACGTATGGGTACTATTTACCCAAGCCTCTTTGGTAAATTTTGCATAGTTTTCGTGTTAATTGATTGTTAATTAAGTTGCATATATATTTGCATGTGTTTACTTGTATATTTCAAAAAATATGTTCGTTAAACAATTGTGTAGGAAATATTATCCGGAAGCCTCTAAAGTTATAATTGCCTATCGGTGGTAAGAATTTTTATTCTTCCCTATATTTATCATATTCGTATATACAAATTAAGTCATGAAAAAACTTAAATTTGAAAGAAAGATAAAAATTATACCAGTATTTGAAGAAAAATCCTACAATTTGTTATATGATTGATTTGCTCTCCTAAATGGAGAAGATTGTGAAAGAAGTTTGGTGGACCTCCCCCTCAAAAAATAAGAAATCGTTGAACTATGACCACAAATTCATATTTTGGAGGATAATATTTCTTGGCATGCCATTGGTATGACAGTGGTGACTCAAGGATTGTCTCAACCACATATGATAACGGGTGATACTCTTACAAGTCTCAGGATATTATTGTGGAAGGACGAGGACTGCCTCTGGGTCCCGAGGAACATGGGGGCATATGTGATTTGTTTGGCTCATCTCCGGGTAGATAATAGAAGCGTATGACCTTAGATAATGAGGTTATCATGTTCATTTTCTTATTTTCTCGCACATTTAATTAGTAAGGCTTATAGGTCCTAATCCAAAAAGATAAGTAATTATACATAATATATATCTCAAATAGAAGAAGGATAACACATGAGAAATCAATTGTATTCCAAAGCACATTTAATCATGTTTCATATTTACGCATTATTATTATACTCATATATCTCATTTTGCTTTATTTTGCTTATGTTGTTATCGTATTTGATTATATTGCATTTGTTAAGCATTTGGTTCACATTTACTGCCTTTCCTTACCTCAAGATTAGCACAGGCTTGTTATATTAGATGGGACAGTGTAGAGATTAAAAATGGACTAGGCTCTAAATTTGGAAGATCATATCATAGACTTATAATTTATAGTTTTGCATACGTTACGGATAATTGTATATATTTATATTTCAATTAGACTTATTAATGTATATTTATAAATTTATATTTCAGATAGTTTAGTTTTTGTTATCGTTTAGATTTATTTATACTTTCGTAAGTTTTATCGTTTGTAACATGTACCTAGTGGTATCTCTCTTTTGCCGATATTGTGTTTAGATACACAGCGTTGGAACTATGAATAATATATGGCAATTGAATCCTGTGAGGAGTTGTTATTGTTTGTCGTTGAATATAGGGATTATTTGGATATATTTTATTTTGTATAGGAGATTGTATAGGTTTTTATATTTACAAATATCCGTATTTCATACAGAACTCTACCAAATTTTAGGTAGAATATTACTGTCCGTTACAGTTGGTATCAGATAAAATAGATGCCTTAGATTTGATTTGAATCTTATACGGAAGCTTAGGTTAGATTAAGATTGATTAGAGAAGTAGACGTAGGTATAGGACAATGAAATTAGATTGGATAGTTTTAGTTATCATGGATGGACAGCTTAGGCTTGAACTAAGTTAGAGTTAGAAAATGAGTTAGGGTGTCCAGCTTACGCGTCCTAGTTAGTATCCAAAGAGTGGCCTAACCTGTATTGCATTAGCTTTAGATAGGATATGAGTAACCTAGACGAGGGTTTACTCGTGATAGTGGTCGATCGTGAGGTCGAGAGGAGCTGTAGGGAGGCGTCATAAGGTTTGGATTTGATTGGTGCCGATATAGTGTTTGAGTTGATCGATATTGATTCGAAGCTTAGGTTCATTGATTTTGGTTCGAGGTTTATATTTGACCGGCTCTAAGTTGAGGTCCTCAGGGTCGTAATTTGCTAAGAAGAAATGCTTGAATAATATATCAAGTATAATAGGTAAGGTGAAATTGATGGCTCGAGGTCCATATAATTTAGAGTCAATTCTAGTAAAGCGAATTCAAGAATGTCGATTCATAATCGATTTAACAATGATTAAGTGCCTGGACTTTTAGGTAACTCGGAGCCTATAGAGGATAGGATATGAATCCTAAAAATTAAGATAATGTTGCGGTCATCCAAATATTTGGAGGAGGATAGGGTTATGTTGCCCCACATAAGATAGATGGTGAAGTCGACCTCGAGTAGTTGACATGAAAAGAGTCATGAATCTCGAGGATAAAGAGATATCGTAGGATATGTTCATGGATACTCTATCGATGAATATTTTGCTTTGATGGAATTTTTGGGAGCATGTTTTAATTGTGGACAATTCGGCCGCATGGTTAGGGGTTGTCCTTACTCCACGGGTCGGACAATGAAGAAGCTCAATGCCTTGGAACGAGGTTTCTTGATAATGGCACTAGTGCTGGAGTCTATCTACCGTGTTAGAAGATGAGATTCCCGAATCTTGACATTTTAAGTGTATGTGTTGTTTAGGATTGTAAACCTATAATTCAATTTGTACTTCCTAAGCTTATTCATTTATTTGAGGATCACTGACTTGTGCTAATTGTATCGAGATTTGTTACATTTTCTTGAGACTGTAGATATGGTTGGTTGACATGAACTGATTGTCTTGCAGTGTTAAGGCTTGATATGATATTGTGGATGTTTTTTAGAGGAAATTATTAGCCCAAATTAACCTCTGATCATTAAATAGTGGTTGCTATAGAGATTGTGCTAGGATTGGCATCAATCTTGGTGACCCTGTATAGAATTGACAAAGCATCAACTGAGTCTCTTATTGTGAGGTGCTTCAATACTTTTGGGATGAGCAAGATAAACTGATAAGGTTATTTTGGGACAACTAAAGACTTAGTTGCTTGAGTGATAGATGGTTTGATAAGTCAGCATTGGGAAAAATAAATAGGTGATTTGTTTGATCTAATGTAAGTGTTTGATATTTTCTGAGGGTATCTGTACCCATAGTGCTATCAATTATGGGTAATCGAGAAATGTACATACAATAGTTTTCAGAATTAAGATATAGCCATTATGAGTTTCAATAATGCCACTTGGATTTTGTAGATTCATTGACATTTTTGTGAGATTTATGAATGGACCTTCCGGTCATAAATAGGTCAATGTGGTGATAATCTCATTGATGAATTCCTATAATTAAGAGGGTATGTGAACCCTATTTGAGGATCGTATCATGGATCACGAATGGTAGTCGACCGTGTGCTCGAGTATGAAGGGAATAAGGAGAAGTGTTATGTTGGGCATGTGGTTTCTCCGATAGCATGAATGCGATTTCTTAGAGTTTGGAGCGATGACTTATTCGAGAAGGAGTGATTGATGTCTTGAAGGTGTGTAACTTTCTTGAGTCTAGCTGAACTCAGAAGGGGAATTCGATAAATATTTCTCAAAGATTGTAGTGCCGTAAGGCGTTTTTCTTGGAAGCATTCGGTAGTTATCGAAAGGCAGTATGCGAGGATAGCCTTCAAGGAATGAAGGGTAATTGTTGGCCACGTCGTTTGGGTTGATCCATAAAGGGCCTAGTAAGTTACGGTAGAATGTGATCCTTTTGAAGAAGCTCTATGATTGTGTTTCTCGTGGCTTGTGTGGGTGGTTTACCTTGGTTATGGTGGTGGAAATGTCTATGATCAGAATTACCCACCCATAGTTTGAGGTTTTCCATTTAAGTCCTTACTCTGAGGATTTGTAGGGTTACCTATAAAGATAGTTAATGTCTGATGATCTTAAAGGATTGAGAGGTTGTCTCGCAGGAAGAGGTGACCATACGACCTTACAAAGGCCCTAATCTGCTTAAGGATTAGATGGTGTATTTCGGTGTCATTCAATAAAGGTGAACCTTATTTCTAATAATCATACGCCAAGAATGTTTGGTTGGGATATGTCTTGATACTCCATAGGATATGTTTAGTATGAATCTTGAGTGGCTCCTAATATTCAAGTGAATTGGATACTTTGCTTTTGATTTTAAGTGGAAGAGTTGTATTTGTAGACATGAGATTTTGAAACTTTGGAAGGAGAAGCCCTCATCATTTCGATTTTGAGGATGTTAGAGCAACAAGATTATGGGTATTGTTTGGGTAATTGTGGCCTGGGCTGACAAGGATAGCCCATTTATTGTGAATTTGGGGTGATACGATCGGATGTATAGGTTGGCTTGTTGGTATGCCAATAAAATGATAAGTCTGGTAAGTATTTGGGTTCGAGGTTCTGAGTGATTGCTCAATTGCGTTACCTAAGTTAATTGTAATGTAAAGATTTTTGACTTTACCTTAATCGTATCGATATCTTTAGGATTTTTCTTAGATTTATAGCTGCAAAGTAACCTAGGTGTCTGATATAAATCAATTGCCATGAGTTGCAATAGGAATCTTAGTATCCTAATAAACGGATAATCAGAGTAGAAAAGTAGAAACATGTAGGCCCTTGGCTCAGAAATTTCAAAACTGGATTGAGGTTCCAAGTGGATGGTCATTCCCGATGCTTAGGAGGTGTCAAGGTGAGAGTCTGTTGGTTCGTTAGAGATTTTTTATTCAGTCGAAGAGGTAATCAATAATTAGACTTACCTTTGGATTTGGGTGGATTATCGTGATGTCTCTCAAGTACCGATGATTGAGAAAGTAGGTTTATGATCGGGTTTGACCATTGTGGGGGATTATGAATGTCTTATGATAAGCTTTCAATCTCGATCTTAGGTAGAAAGTATTAGATGTTGGGAATATAGACAATTCAAGCGATTGAGGTTCTCTAGTAAGGATCATCTCATCTATGAAATGACTTGAAACTCTAGGAAGAAATCTGGAGGGGTTATTCTTGATTGTTAAATTTTGAGGTCCGTTAAATTTTGAGGAAGAAATTTTTATTAGTGGGGGAGAATGTAATGTCCTAAATTTTTATTCGATTTAATTAAAATTATTTATTATTTTGGATAATTTGGGTGTAATAAAAATTAATTAAATATTATAAAATTTTATAGGAAACTGAAATTTATTCAGCCGTTATCCGAGGTGTACCCGTTCGATTGTCTAAATATCGATTTGGTTTTTAGGATTAAAAAAAAGGGATAAATATATATACATATATAATATATACATACATATATAATACAATAATAATAATGTACAATATAGTAATAATAATAATATTATTATTATTATTGTTAACATGAGAGGAGAGGAGAGAATTCGAGAGGCAGAGTCTGATAACTTGAAGAAGAGAGGAAGGAGATGAGAGAGAAAGAAAGAGAGGGAGTCGCCAAGTAGATAGAGAAAGAGGAAAAATGAGGTTTCCGGGTTCGATTTCGAAAATGAGCTAGTTAGAGAAGTGGTAGATCGGGTCGAGGCAAGTGCACCAATACTTTTTTCTTCAATTTTTTTTATTTGTGTTCGATTTTCTTTAAATATTATTATCCCGATACCCGATCCATGCATATATTTGTGATACCCATGGCTTGATTATACATATATATGAATTTTATGTCTAAATTTGTTGAAATTGACAGGTTTTCGCACTAAAATGCTAACCCCATGCCCGGGTGATTTCGGCCTCCAATTTTTAGAAATTTGGTATAAAATGGGTCTAGAATATCATTACCCATATCCTATATAAGTTACTTTATCAATTGGATATCCAATTTGGTAATTTTATGTTGATTTTCGTTCGTCGAAACCCTAACCCGCACCCAAACCTCGTTTAAGTATTTATTTCAAGTTTTATGCATAAATTAGCTTGACATTATGATTACCCATATCTTGAATTTGCTAATTTACCCATTGAATGCCCAAATTTTTGAGAATCATCCGATATATAGACAACTGGGTACTGTTCACATGCGGATATTGTTCACTCAAGCCGCTTTGATAAATTTTGCATAGTTTTCAGGTTAATTAATTATTAATTAAGTTGCATATATATATTCAAATGTGTTTAAATGTATATTTCAAAAAATATATTCGTTAAACAATTGTGAAGAAAATATTATCCGGAAGCCTCTAAAGTTACAATTGCTTTTCGGTAGTAAGAATTTTTATTCTTCCCTATGTTTATGATATTCGTATGTACAAATTAAGTCATGAGAATGCTTAAATCTGAAATAAAGATAAAAATCGTGCAAGTATTTACGGCACGTTTGGTTGCTGGAATGGAATAAGGTTGGAATAGAATAGTTATTCCCAGGGAATAGAATTGGATGGGAATAGAGTTAGAAATTATTATTCCTATGTTTGGTTGTTGGAATAGAATTAGTTGAGAATTTGTATTTTAATGTTTGGTTTATAGAATTGTATGAGAAATTAGGTGAGAATTTATCGAAATGACACTTTTACCCTTATTAATT
>JAOVVI020007040.1:0-15148 GCA_028571085.2 Nepenthes alata | reverse complement strand
CTTCCATAGGATTAGTATAAATCATTACCATCCTAATTACCTCATTAATATCAGGTTCTCAAACCCGGAACCTCACAGTGAATGTGTGTGTATACTGGCGGTGTGTGTTTACTGATTAGTGTGCAAATGTATGTATATAATGTATATAAATTTATAAGGTTGACAGTGTATGTATAATTAAATTAAATTTGATAATTGTAGGTTTTGTTCGAATGTAACAATTGAGATCTAAACTATGGTCTTAGTATAAGGTAATTGTATACAAGACTTAGGTGTTTCTACTATTTTTCTCTATATTCATGAATCCTTGGCATATCTTTTAGATGTATGAGTATATTTTTGACACTCTATGGATAAGTTGACGTGAGTATATAAAATCATAAAGGTATCTAGTCTATATTCCAGTGGAGTCTATACTTTTCTGATACTGATTACATATATGATAGTTGAGGTTGATTTATTTTTTTAGATGAGATTCTTATGGACTTGTGACCGTCATAGAAAATGATCTTTAGGATATCGTTGGCGATGGGTATTATAGATTGTATGAGCATGCTACGGGTATAATCTCTAGGAGAACTGTAGAAAAAATGAGAATACCATAGATACCAGGTGACCTTATAGTACTTATCCAACTATTAGGATTATAAATGCACGGTCTTTGGTTTGAAGGGCAGAATAAAATCCATAGGGTGTTTGATATCTCTTATGGTTATAACCTTATATTTAGTTGGATTTCTAAAAAATCTAAAGGAGGACCTTAGGATCATGTATACTTTGAGATCTCAATGTTTTGATTGGGTTCGTGGGACTCTATGGATGTCTTTTGGGATATCATAGTTTAGTTGATATTATATTTATTTATTATTCATTTATACTGTTGTTGAATTTTTTCATTGATTGTGTTATTTATTGATTATTTAGGGACGATTAATTATTTTTATATGTTGTGCATTATTAGAGCTTATTATTTGACAATGAGTTCCCTAGATAGCTTGATATTTTTACTATTTTTCTGACATTAGTCAGAGTTACCAGTTAGGTATTTAGCTCACTATTATTATGTTTTTTCTCCAGAGTAGCAGAATGAGAGGAGGATAATTCTAGAGTTGGATAGAGTTGGAACGATAGAGATTACAAAGCCTAACTGGGGATGTAATATCCCAAATTTTTATCCAATTTAATTGAGATTATTTATTATTATTTTAAAAATTTGGGTGTGATAAAAATTAATTAAATATTATAAAATTTTGATGAATATTTGGATTAGTTGGGCCGGCGCGCGAAGTACACTTGTACTGTTGTCCGAGTATCAATTGGATTTTAGAATAAAAGAAATGGAATAAAAATAATAGAAGAAGGGAAGGGGGAGCACAGCTGGGGCGTTGGGAGGAAGAAAAGAGGGGTGAGAGGGAGAAGAGAGAGAGGAGGAAACCAAGGTCTCCGAGTTTGATTCCGACTTAGAGCAAGCTATAGAAGTGATAAACTGGCTCGAGGTAAGTGCATCTATATCCTTTTCATTCTCTCTTTTCAATTTTTATTTATTTTTCATCGGGTATTTTTATCCCGATACCCAACCCATACTTATATTTTGTGAAACCCATGACCCAAGCACAAGTAGTCACCGATTTGTAGCCCGATTTATGGTTTTATGCGGCTATTGCCCCCCGGAACCCTAACCCATGTTCGGACCCCATTTAACTGATTATTTTGAGTTTTATACGTGATTTGATTTTAGATAATTGTTACCCATAACATAGGCACGCACATATGTGAATTTCACACCCGATGTCGTAGTTTTGACCAGTTTTCAAACATAGAACCCTAACCCCGCACCTCGGATGATTTTACCAATTAATTGAAAATTTTTATATAAATTGGCTTTAGAATATTATTATCCATACTATGAACATGTTAATTTATCAATTAGATGTCTGAATTTGCACATATGGACCCCTATACCCATGCGGGCACTATTCACTACACGGGCACTATTCACCCGGGCCACTTTGATAATTTTGCAAGATTTTATTTTGTTTAATTGACATCTAATTTATGTATAATTGTATATACTAAATTGTATATTTTAAAAATATTATTGTGAACCATTTGTGAAGAAATTATCATCCGAAAGCTCTAAAGTCACGGTTGCCCTGATGTGGTAAGGATTTTCTAATTATTCTAAAGTATCTTGTTAAACTATGCATATGTTTAAAGTCAAGAGAAGACTTAAACCCATAAGAAATGATTATCCGTATTTATATATAATAATTAAGCAAGATATGTAAGAATATGAAGGAAATTTCACAATTTGATATGTGTATAATTTGTTCTCCTGGTATGAGAACTATGTGAAAGAAGTTTGGTGGACTTTTCCTCAAAGGATAAAAAATCGTAAAACTTGGACCACAGATTTACATTTCAGAGGGTTGTATCACTTGGCATGACATTGATATTATAGTAAAAATTCAAGGATTATCCTGACCGTATATGGTAGTAGGTGATATTCCTTGACATGTCTTAAGATATTATTGTGAAAGAACGAGGACTACCTCTGGGTCATGGGAGACATGGTGGCATATATGATATGGCTCCGTATATCGAGTTAAAGGTATACCGCTCGCCATAGGGTATTAAATTGTGTGGATATGCGCTTTAGAATGCGTAGAAACAAACATATTTATTTTCTCATTCTCCCGCACCGTTAGTCAGTAAGGTCTACTGCCTTGGTCTGCAATGATTAAGAAATTTATGCATATTTTGGAACTCTAAGAGAAGAAAGATAAAATATAAAAAGTTATTATATTTTGTAAATGTAATTGTTTATGCTTCATGCCGTGCATCCTATATTATGCTCTTATCTCCCTTTTTGTTCTATTTTGAATATATTATACATTATCTTTAATTATATTACACTTGTTGAGTATTTGGCTCACAATTATTATTTTTTCTTCCTTCAAATGAACATGTGTCTCTACTTGGTGAGGTAGAGTAGAGTTTAGAAGTTAGTTAGGCTGCAAATCTTAGAGGAAGAGCTTTGTGGACTTAACTTAGTAGTTTTGCACCCTCATGGAATATTTTGTTTATTTTGAGATGAGATTGTATACCGATATACGTGTGTGATGATGAGATATAATGTAGTTTAGTTTTTGCTATATTGGATGGATGTATAATACTTCTGTAAGTTGTTATGGTCAATTGGAGTACCCAGTGGCATCTTGTTTGAGCCAACGTCATACTCGGAGTTATGACGTTGGTGCCACATGATTGTTGTGACTTTTGGATCCTGTGTTTGTGAGACATGTGGAATATGTATGTTGTACAGGGTATTTTATAGGTATTTGTATTAGACCGACGTTCGTATTACAGTCAAAATTCTATCAAATGTTTGGTTAAAAATACGGTGTGTTACAGGGAAGAGTATTTATTTTATACTCTAGAAATATATTATGATATTTTATTTCATTTTGTTGAGATTTTGTGGCTATATTTGTTTCCAAATTTTCTAATGAATGAGTATATTTAGATTATAATAGTTATATTTTACCATTTGTGGACATGCTATGATATTGCTTTGAAACTTATGATTTTCTTCTTGTATGATCAGATTTGGGAATAGGCTGTGTACCGGGTCTAGGTCGTCGCATTTTCGATCCTTCAGGGATGCTCAAAGGCTTGAATGTTTCAGGTTCCCCTTCCTTATAGGTGTTAAGAGATATTTATAGGATTGGAGCTGGTGCGGCTGATATCAGTTGCCCTAACAGATCCGTTGAGCTATCTCAAGGATCGTGTGCGAGGTGATATGGTAACAGTCACCTTTTTGGAAACATTGCCAAGCTGTGCTTACCATCTTGGAGTAATACACCATATGGGTAAATATTCTACGAATTTTGGTGGGTTGTCAGGATAGTTGTCATGGCCACATTATATCAGGTTCTACTTACTTGCCTGCGCTATGCTGTCGGGGTTATCGGCGGCCACGTAGGAGCGGCAACCACATGCGCGATACTGTGCACAACTCTAATCACCCGCTCTCTATTGAATAGTTTCGGTCAACCCATTTGGGTCATCATGTAATACCAGGATTCCCATTTGATTTATTTTATATGTATTTAATATGTTGGATAATTTAGATGTGACGCAAATTAATTATATTTTATAAAATTTTAAAAGATGTTCGATTCTACAACGTGGCGCCTGAGGCCCGTCTGAGGCATGCTCAACTCTAAATCAAGGAAGCCTGCACCTAAAGCATGACTTAGGTGTGGTTGAGCATGATTTCTCGAGAGCAAGCGCCCGAGCTGCGCTCGAGCTGCGCTTGAGGAGCGCTCGAGCATCAATCTGCCTATAAAGGCCTGCGCAGGTTAGGATTTCACTCATTTGTGTGCAGCTGGGCAGAGAGGAGAGAGAGGAGAAAAGGAACAGAAAGTGGCGATCAGACATCTCAGAGCTTCTGTTCATCAGATCTACGGAGTATAAGATTGATGTAAGTATCTGTAACCCAAATTCTTGGTCTATTTTCGTATTTGCTAATATTTGAATATATTTTAAAGATTTTGTTTACATATATGTGATTTTTGTACACCCCTCTATTTATTACTTGCATGTTTATTTTACCAGTTATTTGACGATTTTTCACGGGTATTTATAATTTTAGAGGGTTTTGTGATTTATGAAAAGCCCAAATGGTATATGTATATATATTTGTGTATCCGTATATTATAAAATCATGAACCAAGCCTTACATTAGTCCACATGCATGCTGCTGAGGGCAGGGTCACTACGGGACCATGGCGGTTCGAGACCCACAAAGGCCGATTGTGATTGGGGCATAAGATTTTGTGGTACCGCTCCCAACGGGGAGGCTTAGTCCCGACGAGGACATATGTGATATGTGGCTCCCTTCTACCGGAAAAAGGTTGAGGCATATTATAGTTGACCTGCCTCACTGTATATTTAAATAAAAAATATCGTAAGGAATTAACAAAATATAATATATTCGTACGTCTTAATATATGACTAAATTTGAGGTTACATGTAAAGCCACGGGTGGTAAACATAGTGAGCAAGTTTCAAGTTAATGGGAGATAATATACATAGATAGCCTTAAGCTGTCGGCCTAAAATACAGTCAGGCAGTTGATATAGCCATAGTTATTGGATGAGGGTAACCTTTCCACAAGTTGGTCTAATAATATTTGGTTCTCTAATTTTGTGCATACTTTATATTTTTTGTGTATTTGTGTAGACTATGATTTGAGATACTTGGATTGGCCCACGGATGGGCAATGAGAATGTCTCGTGTGTATGGATATGTGTTAAACCCGAAACATGTTTTAATTATATGATTTGGTTCTTATTTCATTTGATTTCAGTATATAAGATTATGAGATTTAGATCCGAACTATGGTTTGTGTCCCACACGAATGTAGTGGCGGTTGCAATTATGTGATGTAATATCAGATCATATGATATGATATCGTCTATAATATTTGATTAGATCGTTATTTATTATGACTATATCTCAAAGGGACTGCTTAATATGGATGATGATTTGGTACAAGACATCTCATCGATTTTTAGTGATTTTGACTAATCTTGTGGTTTGTTTATATGTGGTATCTCATTTCGTCTGATTTATATGTACTATTTTACATGATGATACTTGCTAAACTCTTGGTTTACGTTTTCATGTTTCTCTCTTCAAACTAGTGTCATGAATACGCTTGCAAGAGTTCGATTGTGATCTGACATGGCATTATTCTCTTGGTGAGTATGATATATATTTATGTCTATTAATCTTTTGATCTTGCAGGTGTATTTAGTTTGCGTTTGGCCAAATGTGGGCTGTTAAATTATGTGATAAGGATTGTGGGGTATTTATATTATGTTGATGAGTTATTGTTTTGTTGAATATCCCTTTTTGACTTATGGATAGTATGTCTTGTATTATATTGTCCGAATTTATATTCGATGAGATCATGTGTGGGTTGTATAGTGTTGGGTCATGTATATATATAGATTGTCACACACGGATTGGGTTTGCCGTTATTGATATTATTTATTTTAGTTTTATATTATTATAAATTATTGTTATTGGTTTGCGTATATGTTCTTGGGTCGTGACACATTCCCTTTGCTGCTTAGGCCTTTGGTTCGACAGATCGCGTGATGGCCCGTTGTCCTTCGGGCTCTTCCCCCTTTCGGTGGGCTAAATTGTCCACAGTTGTGCCTCCTGGGCCTTGGCCTTGCGAAAACGTCCACTGGGCCGCTACTATCCCTATGGGTTGAGCTTTTGGTCGGCTTGCACTCTGCCGATTTTATGAACATATCGTCTTACAATTTTTTTTCTTATTCTCAAAATAATATTTCATGTAAAGTATTATCTTATTATTATGATTATTATTTTATATTGTGTGTGTTTTGGTGTCATTTCATTATGGGTTTAGACAAAGGTCCAGTAGCAATTATTATAAAGATTAATTTTTCACCCGCTTAGAACATTAAAAAAAGAAAAAAATCAGGTTGTTCTTACTTCTTTTGACTTATCAGTGCATCATACCAATAACTCTTCTATGAGAAATTCAGGAGCTGAAAAATAATATCAAACATGATCTTTTACAAGAAGAGGAAAACATTCATGTTTTCCTTATATAAATAATAAAGGGTGGGAACATACTTGATATCATGTTGTGACGAAACAGGTTCTTATCATCTAAAAACCTCTATCAATAAACATACAAAACTATTGTTTTAATTTTAAACACATTTAATTCTGTAGAAAATCGGGCAAAATTTTCTCTAAAAATTAGGTCAAAACCATACACAATCTGAATAAACACAATCTATACAAGATATATGCATAAACAATCCTAAAAATTAAATCCACTACACATCCACAATACCTTCACTAGATCAACAAATGCTATATCATTCATAACTCCAACACAATACTCCTAACTACCGTATTGGATCTAAGAGAGATGCCATCTAGGACCAAAAGAAATCTAAATATTAAAAATAATGTGGAAGCAACTATAACACGAATCAACCTGCGGAAGCAAAAATAATAATTCATCAAAGTACAAAAATATTCTATATCATAATAATGTACAGTATTTATTCCAAATATTGACTATGTACATTTACAAGTCTTCAAAGATTCAAAATCTTCAAAAGCCTTCGAACTCCACAAGCTTCTTCTAGCCAAATCCTTTCTTTCGCCCTTGTTATTAGGCTTCAACTTATCTTGGAGGGGAAAAAAAGAGCAACAAGGATGAGCCGAAACCCAACAAGGTACCATAAAAATAGAAATATGTAGAATTCATATAAGTATATATATATACAATAGAAGGAAATTAACATAACATGATTAAAAAACAAAAGCCATGCAGAAACAGGAGAAAGTATGGAACGATTTAGAAATATGAGTTCAGAGACGAAAATCTTTTTGTATTTCTTATATTTTTCCTTTGGTTATTTCCTTTACTAATCTAAATCAGTACATGTGTCGAAAATAAAAAAATCAGTTCAAAATCTTGATTATCCATTATTTTAACTTTACTATCCAAAGGGATCCGATCTAATAGACACTACTAGTTGAGGGAGCGAATAATCGAAGATAGATTGTGTTCACTCCCATATAATCCAAGGCCAAAGTTTAAAAGTTTCTATGCTCCCAATTTAACGCCCTGAGGAGAGGCGGACCACGTATCACTCCATGGACGGAGCTATCCTCGAGTACCACTGTAACGTTCTAAGGCATGTCGGATAACCCTACCTGATTGCAAGACAATCCTTGGTCCAAATTTCTTACTGACATAGGGTATTTTTATTTTTTATTCTTAGTCTTAGGTCATCATGTCTCCGAGGCCGCTTCAAACTCATACAAATCAAACGTTCAGATAATTTCTGAAACTCTCAGAAATTGTCATAATAGCTTTTGAACAAATTCTAAGACAAAAATCATCAAACAAATTTAACTAATGTGTCAAATAACATTCTCATCTAATTTTTCAAAGCTTACAATAATTTCCAACTTTCATTTTCAAATTAGGGTTTAGGGCAAAGCTTTCGGACGTAAATCGAACACAAAATTCATACTAAATTACGAAATCGAAGTCATACATCATCATATTAATGCTTAAATATGAAATCTATCCAATAAATTATGAGAAACATGCATGGTTTCGAACAAATCTTACAAAAAGAGAGTTTAGAGTATAAATGTCAAAATAGAGATTTGAAAAACCAATAATAGAGGAAAAAAAATTTAGGGTACACATGCCTCAACCTGATTTACCAATTTTCTTACTCTAATTGGATCGGATGTGGTGAAAATTTTCTCCTCCTTCTCTTTTCCTTTCTTTCTCTTTCGTGCTTATGCTTTCGTGCGTGCCAAAACCCTTCCCCTTCCCCCTTTTTATAAATGAAATGAGGGTGGGTGGAACAAAATTGCGCCCGCACTCGAGCACCTATTGAGCACGCGACAAGCGCAAGTTTGTAGCACATGGCGCCGGCTAGGAGGCTCGAGCGAACAGCAAGCCCGGAACATTAAGTTTTTGGTGCCTCCTTCGACATTCGATCAAGCAGCGAGCGCACTATATTCTAAAATTGGCGTCTCCTTGGGCCCTCAAACTAGTCGCATGCGCGGGCCCTTCCGGAGCAATATGCTTTTGGCGCCTCTGTTGGGCTTGAGCCAGCAGTGAGCTCAACACTGCTGTTTGCTGCACTAAGGCTAATTTTTCAAGTTTTTTAACTTCACTTATTCCAAACTTAATTATATCAAGTTAATTACTAGAATCTACTATGTTTGGGAAACTTGGACCTCAAAATTCTCCCCCACTTATAAAAATTTTGTCTTCAAAATTTAACGAACCTTGAATTTTTCTTAATCGAAGACAACCTCTCTAACGTTTCCAAGTTATTCCTTCAATTAAATGATTATCCTAGGAAACCTTAAGCATTCAAAGTAGTCTGATCCCCCATCACCTGATGTGCTCCGTGAAACGTCTAAATTCTCCAAGTCCGAAGGAAAACCCAATTCATTAACTACTTCTCCGACTCAGTTTAAAATTTCAAATGGTCAATGATCCTTACTTTAATTTATGTTAAATCTCAAAAATAATCTTTCCTTCTGAGTCTCAAATCGAACATCAAAATATATGGGTTCATCAAAATTCCGCTGCGCAACTCTAGTAAAATTTCTAATTACGAACTAGCTGATTGTAATCCACCACCAAGTCCAATTTAACTTGACACCCTCAATTCTCCGATCAAGTTTGGCTAAGATTTTGGCATAAACCTCAAATCAAAATTAAACCTCAAAGGTAGAACACCTTATATTCTCATTATTTTGTTGGTATGTTCTCAAATGGACATCTCCCTAACATACAAAATTCATATTGACAAGAATGGCCAATTTAGCATAAATTTAACAAATATCTACATATCTTTGAAATACATGGCCATTCACTCCTAGCCTCTTCAATCACATCAAGAAACCTATGGAAGTTGTGAGCCTACACATGCTTTCGCTATTCTATCTAATCACCAATCTTCTTACAACTTATACCCATTGGCTCATATAGGGCACCTAGGTTATACTGTGACCATAATTCAAACAATCCCAAGATAGCCATCCCATGAAAACAATTCCCATAAATCCTCAAAATCCAAATCTCAAATCTCAAAACCCAAATACTAGTAATCCTCAAGATCTCACTAGCATACCGATGAGTTTACTAATTAAATCCAAACATGTCTTCTATATTTCGCAATGAGTGGGTCATTCTAATTGTCCTGAAACAAACCGTAAGGACTTCTCATTTCATAATTTCATAACCCTAATATTTTGAATACGATTCTGTCTCCTAATTTAAGAATACAACATCCTATTATCCCAGCATTGGGCCTCCTCACGATTTACCTTTGATGTCTCCTACAAAACATTGAAAGCATATCAAATCTAAGATTCCCAACATCATTTGCCAGTACTAGGGTCCGTTTTCCTCAAAGACATCGAGGTTCATCTTTGCAATCCTTAGACAAATTTATCTACCTACAATATCATAGGATCGTCTTTCCTTAATGACATAACTATTTTGGCATTTAAAATTACTGGACAAAAGCTATCTCTAAGGGCACTACCCACAAGTTCTCAAAACAGAGACTTCAATTACTAATTCTAACTTACGGTGGAAAAACTCTAACTATAGACTTCTCTTTCACTTATTCCAAGGACAACCATCTACATGTGAGCAGGAAATATAGTCATAGATTTTTCTCAAAATGTCTCATTATATATATTATTCCTCATTTATGATACATCTCCTCAAACCTCCAAATCATAGGATAATCACCGTCCCTATAAACAACACCTATAATTCCTCAAGATAGGAACCCTCATCGATTAATCCTGACTATGGGTGAAATAATTTTAAATAATAAGCTCCTCCCCCCACTTAGGCTGAGGATAGCCACCTATTGCGGTATGAGATAAACATAATTCTATCCTTCCTAAGGAGCCATCATTCAATGTTTGTAGAACCACATTCAAGCCCTTGAAGAATCACGTGCCCAATCTAACATTTTCCATAACTAAGCTCACACTCTCCCTTAATTGGACACAAAGATAATTTTTCTTTCTAACTTAGGGTACTATCCTCAAACAGAGTTAATATGCCTTAGGCTTCTAAAATTTTTCCTTAATGAAGTCATCACAAATTAACCTACATATAACTGAAGAAGTCAATCCCTAATTTTCCACAAAATATCAACAACCTTACGAAACTCAAATGGCTCTATTGGGACTCATACTGGCTAAATCTAAATTTCTACAAGTCAGCACAAACATCATGCTTGATTATCCACGATTGACAATACTGTCAATATGGAATATCCTTAGAAATATCAAACCCCTATCAATAAATCAAACCAACTACCTATCCATTTTCCTTACACTGGCTTATCAGACAATTCATCCCCCGGTAACCAAATTTTTGTTATCCAGTTATAGCCTTCATAATCATCTTATCTACCCCAAATGTCCTAAGGTAGCTCATAACAAGCATTAATCGGTACTTTCTCAATTCCACACCAAATTCAACTATTGGAGTTGACCTCGATATTGCCTCGATTTTCCAAGTAACAGAAAAGGAATCAGCCGAGCTCTCTCCTTTAAGAAACATTCTCAAAGATTGTCTTATAATTTAACACTCAATTATGTTCAATTTGATCTAACCAATTTGATTTACATGCATTGATATGATTTACATCCTGAGAAAGTACCATGAATCTTCATACAATTTATATAAAAACTATGATCCTCTAGTAACAGATAGTTTTAGGAAACACAAATAAAATACAAATATAAAATCCCAAGATCATACATATACTGAAATATGAAGATATGGAAACCTTGCCTCCCACCATAGACATCATTTCTATACTTGTACTATCATGACAAATCATCGATCCCAAGCACCGAATTTCTTTACTATCCATCCCAAGGAATATGGGCAAACCCTAGTCATGTGGTTACACTATCCCAAGTAAAGCATGCTCCAAAAAATTCCTTTACAACAAAATATTCATTCATATAAAATCCACAACATTCCCTACCATATCTCTTTATCCTCTAAACTCATAACTCTTTTTCACACCAACCGCCCAAGGTTAACTTCACCTTTTATCTTATCTGAGACAACATCAACGTGTGTTCTTCCAAGCATCTGATCATCGCTAACACCGCCAACACCTTCAAAATCCTCAGGATCTATATCTCAACCTCAAGTCATCAATTCTACCTTATCTATCATATTTAATCACCAGATTTAAATATCCCTTCTTAGTAATATACTAACCTGAGAATCTCAACCCAAGGCGAATTGAATTTAACTAAACTGACTACTTGGACCTCAATTAGGTGCTATCGTATTCAACACTAGCTCGGCATTGATTTAATTCAAATCCCTAAGGTTCCTTTAAACAATTTCTTCTCCTCATCCTCGCAATCGACCAACATCCCAAGCAAGGCCCTTGTCTAGAAGTCATGCTATTTTCTATAGCCATAAACATCAGAAGATTATTAACCTCAAATAGTCAGATTAGAGGTAGGGGTTAGAATCAATACATTTTAAAATTAAATCCTTATGGCCAAAACTTAAACATTCCATCTAATCCTAACTACTTTATCTTACCTCAACTTAGAACAGATTAACCTAGATCTTTAAACCCAAACTCAAGGAACATAGGCTTGGAATCAATATCAATCAACTTAAACACTAATTTCCAACTGACTTCAAGTCTAACTTATGCAAACTAAGATACCTCAGACTATTCAATCCAACTTAATCATTCTATACCTTCATCTACTTATTCAATCTATCTTATCCTAATCTAAACTTCCGCATAAGATTCAAATCAAATCTAAGGCATTTCCTTTTTCTCTGATACAAACTGTGACATAACGGGTCATTATCCTCTAAAGACCTCCATCATTAAACATTGAAAACTAATGCTTCAATTTTAAACATATTTAATTTTATAGAAAATCAGGTAGAATTTTCTATAAAAATTGGGCCAAAACTATACAAATAACATGAATAAACACAACCTGCACAAGGGATGTACATAGATAATCCTAAAAATTAAATCCACTACACATCCACAATACCTTCATCGGATCAACAAATATCATATAATTTATGGCTCCAACACAGTACTTCTAACTACTGTATTGGATCTAAGAGAGATGCCATCTACGACCAAGACAAATCCAAATATTAAAAATAATGCGAAAGTAAGTACAACAATGAATTAACCTGCAAAAGCAAAAATAATACATTCATCAAAGTACAAAAATATTCTATATCATCATAATGTACAACATTCATTCCAAATACTGGCTATATACATTCACAAGTCCTCAAAGATTCAACTTTAAAAGCCTTCGAACTTCACAAGCTTCTTCTAGCCAAATCTTATCTTTGGTCATTCCTATCAGGCTTTAGCTTATCTAGGAGGAAATAAATAAAAGCAAAAAGGATGAGCCGAAGCTCAGCAATGTACTATAAAAATAAAAATATGCAGAATTCATATAAGTATATATATATAATAGAAGGACATTGACATCACATGATTAAGACACAAAAGACATGCAGAAACAGGAGAAAGCATGGAACGATTTAGAAACATGAGTTCAGAAACAAAAATTCTGTTTTATTTCTTATATTTTTGCTTTGGTTATTTCCTTTGCTAATCTAAATCAAAACATGTGCCAAAAATCAAAGATCAGTTTAAAACATTGCTTATCCTTTATTTTAACTTTTGCTATCCAAAAGAACCCAAAATAGTAGACCCTATTAGTCGAGGGAGCGAATAATCGATGATATATTATGTCCACTCCACACAATTCAAGGCCAAAGTTTAAAGGTTCTCATTTCCTAAAATTCAAAGTTTAAAAGTTTCTATCCTCCAAATTTAACGCTCCGATGAGAGACGGATCACGTATCACTCCATGTACAGAGTTATCCTCGATTACTACCGTAATATTCAAAGGTATACCGGAGAATCCAAACTGACTACAAAACAGTCCTAGGTCTAATTTTTTATAATATTCTAAATATTTTTATTCGATTTAATTAGATTTATTTATTTATTTTTAGATAATTTGAATGTGATAAAAATTAATTTAATATTATAAAAATTTTAAAGAATATTTAAAATTATTGGGCCAGCACTCAGGGTTGCTCATTCGATCACCCGAGTATTAATTTAAATTTTGGGATTAAAAGAAAGCGATATATAATAATAATAATAATAATAATAAGGAAAAAATGAGAAACACAATCGTGGAGAGGGAGAGGGTGTGAGGGTAAGGATTTTGCCACGATGGTGGCGTGGTGGTGGGCATGGCCATCGGTGTGTGGTGGCCAGCGATGGCTGTCAAGCGACGGCAGCATGCGGGCGAGGCGGCGGTGGCTGTGGGTGAGGCAGCTGCGCGCATGGAGGCCATCACAAGGAGAGAGACCACGCGAAGGAGAAGAGGAGAAACGGAGGCCTTCAGGTCCGATTTCGAGATTGAGCTAGTTGGAGAAATGGCAAATCGGGTTGAGACAAATGCATCCCTACCATTTTCTTTCGTTCTTGTTAATTTTTATTCGATCCCCTTTGGGTATTATTATCTCGATACCCGACCCATGCATGTATATATAATACTCATAGCCTAATTCTGTATATATGTGAATCCCATGTTCGATTGCTTAGTTCTCGTCTGATTTTTGCAACCCAAAAACCCTAATTACCGTGGGCATAGTTCACCCGTGTCCGAGTAGTTTCGGCCTCTGATTTTTGGGGCTTTTGTATAAATTGAGACTAGAACATTATTATCCATATCCCAAGTAAGTTACTTTACCAATTGGGTTCCTGATTTGGAAGTTTATTGTAAATTTCTGTTCGTGATACCCTAAACCCACGCCCGGACCTCGTTTGAGCATGAAATTTGAAATTAATGCATAAATTGACTTGAGAATATGTTTACCCATGTGTCGGATTCGTTAGATTACCCATTGAATGTCTGAAATTCTGTGAATTAACTGATATACACGTTCATGCACAATTCACATGCACTGTTCACCGAGCCTTTGATGAATTTTGCATAATTTCTACATGTTTAATTGTTAATTAAGCTACAAATATAATTGCATATGTTTAATTGTTTATCCTAAAAAATATATTCGATAAATAATTGTGAAGATAATCATTAACCGGAAGACCTAAAGTCAAATTGGGCTCTCGGTAATGAGAATCTCTTACCTTTACAATATTTGTTTATGTAAATTAAACCGTGAAATGATTTCAATTCGAATGAAAGATTAAGATTGTACAAAGTATACGAAGGGGGAAACCCATAATTGAATATGTGATTGAATTGATCTTCCGGTTGGAGATAATTGTGAATGAAATAGAGATATTGTGAATGAACTATCTGAATGGAAGATAATAATCGTATGTGTGATCAACGGGAAGTCCACAATGTGATATGTAATATGTGAATAATTGATTCTCCCGAATATAGATAATGTGAATTGAATTGGATGTGGTGGACTTTCCCTCAAATGAATATGAATAATGAAATTAGGACCATG
>JAOVVI020007039.1:0-15148 GCA_028571085.2 Nepenthes alata | reverse complement strand
GAAGACACGATGGTCAAGTCTTGGCTCATAAATTCCATGACTGAGAAGCTGATGGCACATTTTGTGCAGTATAGCACGGCTAAGGAAGTCTGGGATGCAGTCAGGAGGAGCTATCTTGATATCTCAGACTCTTCACAAGTATATGAACTAATGAAAAAATCATTCCAATCAAAACAAGGAGGTCGTCCTCTTGCAGATTATTATAATGAATTGAACTCCATATTCTTGGAACTTGATTACCGCAGACCCAGTGATATAAAATGCCCAAATGATATTGAGAAACTAAGGAAGCGTACTGGTGAGGATCGTGTGTATATGTTCCTTGCAGGTCTTGACCACAATTTGGATCAAGTGAGTGCTCGAGTCTTGGCTACTTCTCCTATACCAAGTCTAGAGGAAGCATATTCACAAGTTCATTGTGAGGCACAAAGGCAGGCCACTATGGGGCTAGAAGATCATCCTGAGGCTTCTGCAATGGCTGTCCAGAAAAACAATACAAAGCCAACACTTTTTTGCAATCATTGCAATAGCACTAAGCATACCATAGATGTTTGCTGGAAAAAACATGGCTATCCGGAGTGGTTCAAACTGAAACAAGCTGAAAAGAAGCAGCAGAAATCAGCCCAGCTCGCTAAAAATGACACTCCTTTATCTACTACTGCGCTCCTGCTTCTCAGGTTTCTAGTGTATCTTCTCGAGAAGATAATTCTGGATCAGCTTTTGTTTCTACCATCTCTAACAATTGGGTTATTGATTCAGGGGCCACTGATCATATGACTAGTAATCCTTCTCTACTTGACACTTTAATGCCTTCTAATGTTAAGTCTGTTCAGGTTGCTAATGGAAATCCTATGCTTGTTTCCAGGGCTGGAAACATCTCTTTCTCTCCTACGTTTTCAATGTCCTTCTTACTTGCACCTAGTCTCTCTAATCATCTTCTTTCCATCAGCAAAATTACTAAACATCTCAATTGTTTTGCAATTTTTGATTCCACTCATTGTGTATTTCAGGAAAAACTTACAAAGATGAAGATTGGCACTGGTAAGGAGAGAGGAGGTCTCTACTACTTGGAGGGGACAAGGGAGCTACCACCTAAATCTGAACTTGTTCTTCAAGTAACAAAGGACACAATCAATAAGGACAAAATTATTCTATGGCACTGTAGGTTGGGTCATCTATCTTTTGATTATCTAGAACATTTATTTCCTAAGTAGTTTCAAAATGTTTCAACCTCTAGTTTACGATGTGAACAATACATTTTTGCTAAGAATCATCATGTAACCTTTAAAATAAGTCCCAATAAAAGTCAGATTCCTTTTACCCGGATTTTTACAGATGTATGGGGTCCTTTCTCTACTCCCTCTCCTTTGGATCATAGATATTTTGTGTCTTTTATTGATGATTGCACTCGTGTGAGTTGGGTTTACATGACGAAAACTAAGGATGAAGTTATAAGATTTATTCCTCAAATTTCAAAAACAATTGTCCCACAATTTAACAAGCAGGTTAAGGTTTTTCATTCTGATAATGGTCGTGAGTTTGTTAATCAAACCCTTGATGATTTTTTCAAAGAAAATGGCATCTTTCATCAAACAACCTACCCATATACACCTCAACAGAATAGTATAGCTGAATGAAAAAATCGCCACATTCTTTAAGTAGCACAAGCTTTATGTTTTAGTATGCGTGTTCCAAAAATTTTCTAGGCTGATGCTCTTATGAATGTTGTTTTTCTCATCAACCGCATGACTGCTCGTGTCATTCATTATCAAACTCCTTTGCATATGTTATCTCAGTTTCACCCTATTCTTTCAGCATTAAATCTTTGTCCTAAAATCTTTGGCTGTATATGTTATCTTCATGTTCACTCACACCAAAGAGACAAACTTGATCCTCGTGCTCTTAAATGTGTTTTTCTAGGCTACTCTACCTCTCAAAAGGGCTATAAGTGCTACCACCCTTCTACAGGAAAATACTATGTTTCTATGCATATTCAATTTTGTGAACTTAAGTCTGAGAAAAATACTTATTTTTCTGAGGATGTGTCTCTAGTTCCTCTTCAAAGGGAGATTAGTAGTACTGCAAAGGAAAAATTATGGCTCGAAGAAAAGAGATTTTGGATTTCAGGAGGTCGGGGGGAACTCAACTACGATTAACGAGTTTCTGAATGGTCAGGGGGAGGACTCCACTAAGGTTAGTGAGTCTCTGAATAATCTCGAGTCTTTAGAGGTTGACCTTGAACCCACAAAACAAATGGAGAAACATGATGATTTCTTTTTCAAAAGGTATTATACCAAGAGAAACAAGGATGTTGATGTTATGCCTCTAAGCTCCAATACTCCTACTCCTCTCAATGATACTACCGTGCCATCGGATGACTCTTCTAAGACAAATCTTGGAGATACATTCTTCTTCACCCTCTTTGATTTCCGAAATTCCTATCTTGAATCCTCAGGTTAAAAATCAAGGTAGGAGACATCCTCTTCGGGAACGAAAAGCACCAGATATGTTTGGTTTCTCAAAATCATCTTCTAATATTGTCTACCCTATCTCTGATTTTGTGTCATATCATCGTCCATCCAAGGCTAATCTAGCATTTTCAGGAAGCACTTGAAGATCCCAAATGGAAATCAGCAATGATAGAAGAAATTCAGGCTCTCAACAAAAATTCTACTTGGGAGATGGTTAAACTTCCTAACGGTAAGAAGACGGTAGGGTGCAAGTCGGTGTTCTCTAAAAAATATAAACTAGATGGGGTAGTTGACAGGTATAAAGCCAGATTGGCCGCCAAAGGATACACCCAAACTTATGGCATCGCCTATCAAGAGACCTCTGTTACCGTGGCTAAATTGAATACTATTCGAGTTATATTATCTCCTGCAGTTAATCTAGATTGGCCATTAAGACAATTTGATGTGAAAAATGCCTTTCTACATGGTGATCTTTTGGAAGAAGTATATATGGATTCCTCTCCTAGGTTTGCATCAAAAAGAGGTGAAGTATGCAAGTTGAAGAAGGCGTTATATGGATTGAAATAGTCTCCTAGGGCATGGTTTGGCAGATTGAGCTACTCTATAAAAGCATATGGTTTTAAGCAAGCTATGGCAGATCACATTCTATTTTATAAGAGAGATAGGGTTGACATTACCTTGCTTATTGTCTATGTTGATAACATGATTGACATAGGTAATAACCTTAATAAAATAGAGAAGCTTCAGAACTACTTGTCTAAAAGTTCGAAATGAAGGACTTGGGAGCTCTAAAATGTTTTCTGAGCATTGAAGTATCTCGGTCTAAACATGGCCTCTTCCTCTCTTAACGCAAGTATGTATTAGACCTTTTGTCCGAAACTGGGAACTCAGCTTGTCAACTGGTTGATACACCTATCGAGATGAATCATGGCTTAAGTATTTATCTTGATCAGACTCCAACGAATAAAGAGAAATATCAGAGGCTGGTGGAAAATTTGATTTATCTAACCCACACTGGACCTGATTTGTCTTATGCAGTTAGTGTTGTGAGTCAGTTCATGCACAATCCTAGTGATCGGCACATGGGTGCAATGAATCGTATTTTAGCTTTTCTTAAGTCTTCCCCAGGCAAAGGTATTAAGTTCACCAAACATGGTCATCTGGACATTGTCGGTTATACAGATTCAGATTTTGCCGGATCCAAATTATATACAAAATCTACATCGGGCTATGTATCTTTTGTTGGAGGCAATCTAGTGTCATGGAGAAGCAAGAAGCAGAATGTGGTGTCGTTGTCTAGTGCAAAAGCTGAATACCATGCCCTTCATCATGCAACCACAAAGCTCTCTTGGCTAAACATTCTTCTTAGTGAGCTCGTGTTTGGTCCAGAACAACCTATGACCCTTTTTTGTGATAATAAAGCAACCATTGACATTGCAAATAACCCAGTGCAATACGATCAACCTAAACATGTTGAGCTGGACAAGAACTATATCAAATATAATCTAGACTGGGAAAATAAAAGTTTCTTACATAAAAAGGGCAGATCAGCTAGCTGATGTGATGACTCATTGTGTCCCTAGTGGTCCATTCTGTACAGTTCTATCCAAGTTGAGCATGTGTGATATCTATGCACCAAGTACCATCCAAGTTGGGCATGTGTGATATCTATGCACCAACTTGAGGGGGAAAGTTAACATATAGCTATAGAATATTTTATTTTTATTATGTTCCTTATTTACATTATTATGTTCCTTATTTACATTATTATGTTCCTTATTTACATTATTATGTTCCTTATTTAGATAGGAATTAAGGCATTAGAATAGCTATATATTTGTAAGATTATTGTATAGTTGACTTTTCTTAAATAGATTGTTTACTGTGTATAAATATTCCCTTTTGAGATGAATAAAAATAAGAATTTCAGCCAAATCTTCAATTCTAATTAAAATAACTTGACTGCAACAACAGTGAACTAAATGAGAATGATCTCCAGCTTGAGTGAGACACTTCTGTGACTGACCGAATTTCTCTGCAATGACATCCAGGACTAAAGCACATATTCTAGAAGCTTTGGTAACTGGTATAGGAGGCACTTATTTGGTGTAATTTGCAATAAGGTGTTTTCCCCGAGGGTTGACAAAATGGGGGAATAAAGAAGCTGATTTTCTTCGAGGAGGAAATCATAATGTCTTGATAAGCCTATGGTTACAACTTATTAGTAAATACAGTCAGCAGAGATTCTCATGGGTTCTTTTAAGCATGGCCTATGTACTCCCTTGCAGAGGGCACTGTTTCAAAAGTGGAATCGGCAATGACATGATGGTTACAGTATCGAAGCATATCAAGCCCTGCTCCTTCCTGAGTTTCTTTTGGAAGTTTTTTACAATAGGTAAAATGGATAAGGGAAGTTGGTGAGGGATCTGAAACAACAACCAGGCTACCTGTGCTTTCCCAGTATGATTCATGAGATTAATCAAATTATAAGTTAATGAAGAGAACAAGGAACCAGTTTAATTAGCATTTCCACTGCTGAGTGATAATGGTACTAAGCATAGTAGAAATCCCTGGCGAGTGGTGAAACAAATGAGATGCAGTGCAACTGTGGTTCAAAGGCAGAAAAAAGAAAAGAGAAGATGGAGTGAACTACTGACTTCTCTAAAATTGGTTTCTAACAAGGAGATACCAAGAAAACTGAAAATGGAAATAGAGTACAAGCTGAGCTATTTGTAGGCCATGAAAAGAAGCATGCAGGTTGCTTGAGGATATAGCAACTCAACAAGAGCGAAGGAGGCCATCACAAAGAGACTCATATTAGTGATATCGACAGGGATGTGAACAGCTATATTGATCACGGTCAGGATATATTTTTTTGTTTTGGGGGGAGGTGGGAGGTAAGATAAGTGGGATATGGCATTGTCTTGGGAATGTGAAGTGTGAACATCCAGCCAGGAGGGCAATATATAAAGCCTATATCAGTGACTAGAAACCAGATATCTACAAACTAAGTGCTTTTGGTAATTGTATGATATCAAGTCTGTTTCCAGTTGCACTTTGTGCATACGGTCTAATATAAGTTATTTTCTTCTTTGAGTTTTCTTTTGGTGTGCATTCTGTCATTCTGAAGTTCATCAAATTTGTTTCTTCAAAAGTGACTACCAGCTTTCATTTATATCATACACATCATCGGCACAGGTCAAAGCCTACAAAGAAAAACACCTGACAACAACCACCTGTGACCATCTAAAGGCAAGAAACAGCACCCACCATTCAGTGGCTGTCTTAAAGACATGGGTCATCAATTGGAAAATTAGAGCAATAGCAATTCATCAGATGCAGTGACTGAAGCATGGGTCATCAATTGGAAAATTAGAGCAATAGCAATTCATCAGATGCAGTGACTGAAGCAGGTCAACTACCAAATTGTTAAGACCAATGAAGGCTCACTGTCTATCAGCCCATAGAGGTCATCCATTACTATTAGCCCAATTGTTACTGTATTGGCTTCAGATTTTGTTTCCAAGTTAGCAAAACTGAATTTCTCGAGTAATTAAATCAAAAAAACCAGAAGTATAGGCAATGCCCCTGATGAGACGGTGTGCTTGACAGATGGAATGGTATCCCAAGCTTCTGCTATTTCTATTTGTGCAATTTCTTTTCTTTGTCTCCATCTATTTTGAACTCCTCTTTTTTATCCACATCTATTTCCTCTTCTGTATAATTAAAATTTTGATATTTGATATATTTCTTTCTAAAAACTTGTTTTATTATTTTAAAAATAGCAAAATCAGAATAGAAAATGTTACTTAAAAATATGAGAATGAACATTTGCTTGGACCAGTTCCTAAATAACTATTACACTTCTGTAAGAATGTTTAGAACATTTGATTAAGTCTCGACAAAAATCCATTAGTTGGAAATAACATATCAAAGCCACTTTACTGCTTGATTAGGATTATTCATATCCTTGATAAAACAATAAATATTTATATTCCCTTGGATATCAGAAAAAATAAACTACACATTTAGCTTTGATTGAGTAAACTATATGATCCGCTGCCACATCTTCATCATTCTTTTTCTTGTTGTTCTAAATCCATCGATCAGTTTGAATGGCCATTAGAAGACTTTTTGTACAGATTTAACAAATTTTTTTATAGTTATTTGAGTAATGGAGGCAATTCTTACTAAATCAAATAAAAATTTTAAAAAAAAATTATCGGACTTTTGAGTCAATTCTTCTTCCTTCTGGAAATAAAACAATCCTTCCAAATTTGATCTTGAATAGTAATGGTGTGGAAAAAATCATTAGGAAGAATGTAAAACAAAAAATTCTGCTCAAGTTTTCGATAAAAGCAAAGATCTTGATAATAAGAAATAAATTACTAAAATTTTATTTGGCCCAATTATTGACTAGAAGACCTAGTTTGCATGAATCAGTATTGGTTTGATACTGCTAACTGTGGTCATTTTACTATGTTAAGGACACATATCTATCCACAATTAACAATTCATGATGAAACATTTATCTTTTAAAAAAAAAGGGACATTGGAAGATAATTGATGTAGTGCAGGTATAAATCTTACAACAAAAATGAGGGGCTTCAAATGGTTGTCTAGGACAGAAAGGTTTCACCTAACAAGATGTTAGTGAGTGGTCCATTGTTCCTACTAGACGCTGAAGAGTTTAAGTAAATGTTTGATGGATGTACCCCCATTGTTCCTATCAGAAGCTGAAGACTTAGAGTATACTTCTAATTCTTGGTATAGGCCCCAATGAGGACTATAAATGAAAAAATTTACTCACTCACTCATAAGGACTATCATAGTGATGGGGAATGCCACAGTCAATAATCTATTTTGAAAACACCTATATAATTTTCTAACCGAAAAAAGAGCAGAGGAGGCTTTCCTTCTACATCCTTGGAAAATTTTGCTGATTAATTAAACATCAGCTTTAACGGGCCTCATCAGCTTTAATGTGCCTCCCATTGCCAGGAGACAACTTTACAACGTCATGAAATAGCAAGTCTCGCCAATTCCACAAGTGAAGTGATGTAAGAGATTGAAGGGGACCATTAAAAATTCTTAGAGGAAAACAAAATAAACATTTGTAGGAAATAACAAAGCACGTTTTTTGCTTATTTGGAGCTACTAATAAAAGGCCTACAACAAAGTTGAATGGAGCCACAGAATTGATGTAGCCAACCCCACTAAATGAAGAAAGTCTTCATTTACTTTGGTTGAGTTTGGTCCATGGAATATAGATTAAGACCACATCGTAGCCCTAAAACATGTGGTTGAATATAAGGGGACTCAAAGGATCAATCTCATGCAAGGATACGCCAACAGATGAAGTGAGCTCAGATGGTCAGACCAAAACCTGGATTACAAGTTAAGAATGTGGATCAACGAAGTACAGGCCTTCCAGATAGATTTTGTGTGGTGGAGGTAAAACGAGTACTTTAACATAGCTGCTCAATTCTTGTGGACATTAGATGAAGAAATACTCAAGAAACCCTCAAAATTGAGGCCCACAAAATTAACATAGGCAACTAGCCCCACAATAAAGCAACATCAAACATTGATCTTAAAGACAGGGAAGGGGACAGCAGCAACAGCCAAAGTAGAGGTAACTGGAAAGTCAACAGATCCACCTTCAAAATGTTGAACCCTTTCCTTGCCGAAACAATCAAAAAGGAAACAAAGAGAGAGATGGAGAGGAAGAGTTAGTGGAGGGGGATAAACATCTATCTTGTGTTCTCTTTTATTGCCTCTTTTGAGGTACCTTTCATTCACAAATTAATCTCTAGGGAGTGTGGTACTTTGTGCAGGCTGTGTTACCTTATTGGGTTTTGACACTGACTAAGATCATGTGCTCATGCAAAAAGGATTTATCTATTGCCAAATATTTTCATGTACCACAAGAGGTTGTCAAATGATATGCATACAATTTCTTGGCCAATCATGAATCCTTGAGATTAAGGACCTAAGTGATGCACCCATGGTAGGTTGTGTTGCAGTCACTTCTACAAACTGATCTTCAATGGATCCAGCAAATGAAAGTCTTGAGATTAAGGAACTAAGGGCCTGTGAGTGGATAAAAATTTAGAAAATACGTTCAAATCTGTCTGTTTTTCAAATTTGAATTGAATTTTGAAAAACTTAGAAAATATCATAAAAATGTTTTCCCAAATTTACCACTAGCTATAAAATAGAGTTTTCCACATTCTTCTAAATAATAATCAGTACTTACACAATTACTTTTGAAGAATGTGTGATTATGAAAATATTATTTTGCAAATTTACAAAATACAAATATGTGCATTTAATAAATAATGAAATTTTTATCCAATTCTTTACAAAAACTTTAATACTTTTTAAATCTATTTTTTATGTAAGTTATCCAATATTTTTATATGAACTATTAAATTGATATGAGTTATAATTTGCACATCCAGAAATACAATGTTATTCATTATTGCAGAACACTAAAATTACATTATGTTAATCAATATTCAAGTTAATTAATAATGATAATATTTAGATTATCATTTAACATTTTATATGACTTAACAAGCATTGTCCATTATTAATTTTGATGCGTCTCTGGATCCGAACTTCGAATAAATTCGGGCGATCCTCTTGTCGTGGTTCCGGCTCCGTTCCCTGAGCTGGATCCTGCACACCACTAAACAGAACAGGAGATCAGTGTGTCGGCGGGATGTTGTCCCACCGAAAATACTCCGACGCTCAAGTCACTAAAACAGTTTTCGAAAGGATGAAACTGAAAATTGAGAGAAAGAGAGAGATAGAAAGAGTGTTTTATCCAGATGTAAGAGAGACGCGATGCCTTCTTGGATCTAAAGGGTGGGAAGGCAGTAAACGGCCGTGAGGTGCTCGCTTGTTTGCCTTAGGGTTGCTGGTGAACGTGTTTGCGTTGGCAGTTCTGAGAGTTTCAGTAGCAGAGAAAGCAGTTTACTGAGAGCACTTGAGTTACAAAAAGCGTAATTGAGAGCGTCAATGAAATCCTCCTCCTCAACGATGATTAAGGGCTTATTTTATGGTTTGGAGGATGATCCTCCTTTTTTGAAAAGAGTGATTGCCTCTGTGATCTGCCGGCTGGCTTGCCTTTGGGAGCAAGCACCGGTTGCCAAGCCATGCAATATAGTTTCCTTCTGAGGCGGCCAACAACTTTTCAAACCGGACGCTTTTCTTATGTGCATGTTACCGTTGGAGAGCCCAGGTTGGCAATGATTTGGGAAAATCTAGCTCATTCTTTATGTGAAGGGCGTAAATATTGTCAATATCCCTTTTGGTGCCAGCTGGGGCCGTGAAAAATCCCTGGAAAGCCGTTGTTGGCCTTTTGATGATTCGTGGGCCTAAACGGACCAGGCCCATCACTGTAGAAAAGCCTCCTTTGGGCCCAAATTACACCACGCGGATGGTCAACGTTGGAGTTGACCGTCTGCGTGCACGTTGGCTGCCCGACGGTCAATGACAGCGTTGACCGTCTTGGGCCTTTTAGCTTTTGGGCCTGTTTTTCTTCTGAGCCGTTAAGGTATTAACCGTCATTCTTAGACCTTTGTTGACTTTTTGGGGTCAGCTCATTATTGGTATACCCATCAGGATACATTATGACAAATGGAGCCCTTGCTCCCAATCCTCCTTCCATGGATACCATTAATTTTTTAACTATTATTGATGAATAACGCAAAATTATTGGAGTTTATCTTAGGAAAGAAAATTTAGAATCTAATATATCCTACGGACCTTCATTCATATGGCACACGCTTGATTCAATAAGTGAGAATCGATAATGGTTTACAATTTCACATGCAGATAATTCATTAAATATAGGTGTTCACATTCAATAACATGATAAAGGTGTTAAAATGAAGCATCATCTCTTATCTATTGCTTGAGCTCTTCTACCTGAGGCCTTATTAGATTCTGGGGTCATAGCTACATTTTTAATAAACAAGACATCTACACTAACTCTTCACAAGAAAACTCGCTGTAAAGTTATCTTTGGTTGTCCACCTTCAAATGATCATTTAAGAGTGTTTGGCTGCTCCTTGAGCCAAGACCTGCATTTTTCTTGGTTACCCTACTAAAATTAAAGGATACAAAGCCTATGATATGAGTGGTCTTTTAGGATTAGTCGTTGTGTGTCACCACCTCCCACCTATCCTACACATATAACCAGGGTTGTCACTCCAAAATTATAGTAAAGGTGCCCGGGGCCTTACTGTCTAGCCGTTGATACTCCACATCTTCACGGAAAATTCAATTTCACCGAATCCATGTCAGAGACAACGAGGCAGTCATTACACAATTCATGTCGGTCATTACTTATACGACAAGGAATTTTGTTACCTAAGGATAGCTAGAATTACTGTCGCCGTTTATTGGGGCTTTCATTCAAAGCATATAACACTTTTTCTTTCGACCTTTCATCACCACGCAAGTGTCAGACTCCACAAGACCTTTATCTCAAGGGATATGGAATTTTTAGAGTCAACCTTTCCTTTTGGTGAATTCCACACCTCATTACACAACATATACAAGAGTGTAGTTCTAGTCTCAATTCTACATTACCCTTCTCCTTCACAAAAATCAAATGATATTCTCTCATATAGCCCATCCATCTAATTGGATCGATTAACTCTGTAATAATTAAGATATTTTAAAGTTGTAAATTTTTGGCTATTAATTAGATATCATAACTTTCTTGATGTTTATACTTAAGGTTAGAATATTTAGGACTTAGAAAGTATTTGAAATCATTTTGGTAAAGAATTATAGAATTGATTGTGGCATTAGACCTCATGCTTGAATGAGTTATTGAACGTAAGATAGCTGTCATGAAGATAGCTTAGTTTTTTGCACGAATTTTGAGAGAAAAGTTACAATTTTAACCATTGAAATTCTAGATAAGATCGAAAAATAAGTTAACTGATTAGGATATGTTTGAATTTATTAAATTTGTAAGTGTTAGAAATTCTCTAACTCTATATTCAAGACTTATCCTACACAATTAATCCCCTACGTTTTTTCGAGCAAAAGAAAAGAAAAAAAAAAACTAACTTATAGAGAAAAAGAACAAGAGAAGAAATAGAAAAATTATTTGAAGACTTCCAACCTTTAAGGTCTAAAGAAATTTACTCTAGAAAGGATTAAGGATAATTCAACTTGTAAGTTATATCCTTTTTGTGTTAGTTCTTATTTATTTTTTGAAAATTATTTCATATTTTTTTCTTCTTTATGTTAGGTCTGGTTACCCCCTTGTGGGTAACCCAACAAATTGGTTCATTATTTTATATTTTCGGAGAGTGAAAATTCGGAGAAGCTGAAAGGCAAAATGCTGGTCAACAAAGTTGACCGGTTGAAGGAGGCAGTCGGCTGAAAGGCAAGGAAACATTTGTGCAAAAGTGCTAGTCAATGTGTTGATTGGTCAAAGTGGCAAATGGCCGGTTAAGGAGGCCAAGGAAGCAAGGAAGGCAAGCCGAAGCCTTGGTGCATTTTGCCGGTCAGTGCAATGACCGGCAAAAGGTTGCAAATGGAAAGTTTACAAAATGGAAGGTTTGCCATTTTGCCAGGCCCATATGTGCAAGATGGTTGGTCAATGAGTTGATCGGCCCAAAGGAGGCAAAGAGGAAGAAGGCGCAGCTTTGCTGTGAGGCAACTTGGCCGGTCAACTTGTTGACAAGTCAAGACCCAAGATAGGTGCATGTACAGCTGAAGGCAATGGCGCGCGGATGGCCAGAGCGTGCGGTTGATGGTACGCAGACGACCAAGAAGCTATGGGTGCGCGGATGGCCCAAGGAGGAAACAAGCGACGTACGCCGTGCTGGACGGTTGAGAACTCCTATGATGGCCAAGTGCATAAGAACGCCCAAGGACTTGGGTAGTGCAAAGACCAAGGATACTGTGGTAGCTGACGTAGCTGACAGTTGGCTTTACAGGTTTTGCAAAGTAGGTAGCAGACCTGTAATGTGTGCGCCATCTGTGGATGTGTTAGGTTACAGAGTTGGTGGGCAAGATTGGTGGTAGGTTGTAGGTGGCGGGCATTTGTCCACATGCACCTGCCTATTGGTTGATGGTCTCCGGACAGATTAATATATATATGCATGCTGGGCATGTTATACTAAAGTGTGCGAAGACACCAAGGGTGCGGGTTGCACTAGGCTGGTGTGGGAGATAACACTAGGGACACTGTGCGCCGACTGCTGTGTGCGGGGGGTGTCGTTTCACCACATTTGTAAAATGTGTGAGAGGAGTGTATCACCAGTGAGAGAAGTGTATCACCAATGAGAGAAAGAAAAGAAGAAAAACAGAGAGTTAGAATGAGAGTTTTCTTATTTACTCTAGAGAGTTTTTATTAGTCGTTCTCGGGTGTGTTGCTATACTTCGTCTTTGGGTTCTCTATAACCAATTTTATATAGTGGATTTATTTATGGATTATGTATTCCGTAATTTTTTTCCTTAGTTGAGAAAAAATTTTCACGTAAAAAAATATTGTGTTTCTTCTTTGTTCATTGTTCCTAATAAATGGTGACTGACGATGACGGGGGTTTAGATATTCCGCTGCTATCGAATTGGGTGGATCCGAGTGTCGAATCCCAACCCATTATGCTACGATTTGGGTATTTTTGAAGAAAATTTTAATTTCCTTATGTCAAAAAGGAATATAAGTGATGTTCCTTCAAGCTTAGCCTCTTAAAAAGCATATTTTGGTTTTGATTAATATTCTTATTTCTTCCAAACAGTCAATAAATTATATAACTTTTGGGGTTTCCTTCATTTTATTCAAATCTTGATATGTTCAAGTCAAAATGCATCTCCATATGGAAGTGAAATTTTACATAAATTTTGGAAACTAATGAAAAAATGAAAAAGGTATGAAAATGAAAGTAAATATGAAATCACACAATTATGTTTGAATTAATGTTTGTATTTTGTTTTTAATTTTGTTAGTAGATAATCCTATTAATTATCTCCTCCATCAATCACATTTAGGAATCATTTAAATTCGAAATTGTTTCTGTCTATTTTTAGTTTGGTGTTAGATGTCACATATGAACGCCATTGTACAGTTGGGACAATTTTGTTCAATTTTTTAAGTTTTTCAAATTTTAATTTGATCTGTTATTTTCAATGGCTAATTTTTATAAATTCTTCTAATTAAGACTCTCTAGATGATGTTGGAGTCTTGATCCGTGAGTAAAAATCACTTACCGAAGAGATCTTTGGACTTTTACCCTTTTGAAAATTGAAATAGCAATGTTTAATTTTTAGTCGTTGAATGGTGTATGACCTCTGATCAAATGCCAGTTTATATTTAGCATGTGACTTTACATTTGAATGCCATACTCACAGATTATTGTCTAAGTCTTAGAATGGCCCTATTTTCTTGGACTTCGATCTTTGGTATTTGATGTTTAAAATGAGTGTTGGAATTGCTTCATTTAACTCATAGTTGTAGTTATGGTTAAGGAGATTACATAAAAACTTATCAATATAAAGGAATATTAAACCTACAAAACTGTGATGTGATCTATATTTTTCTGAAACTGATATATGTAACCTACTAGATGCTGAGATTATGGTTTGTGGTTAGATACTTATAACCATGTGACTATTAATTTGTGATATTGGTGAGTATTGGTGGGAGACATTGAATCTATGCATTGCATTGCCATGGTGAGTTGGTTTCACTTACGATCCTAGGATATCCAAGATCTTGTAATAATAGACCCAACGACCCGATGGTGTTAGTATATTGGCCTTTAGTCAATAGTGGATAAGATTCATTGGAGATTGTTGATATTCTCTTAGTAATTTATGACCTCTGTTGTATTAAGATGATTACATTTAATCTTTGTGCATCTTATATGTAAATCTCGGGTCCCTTTCTTTGGATTGCTAGTTAGTATGTCGTTAACATATATGGTTGTTATCTCGAGCCTTCTTACTATTGAAATCTAGTTGTTTATATCCAATTGATATATTATTATGAGCATGCTAATAATATATTATAGATTATATGACTTATTATTGGATATTCAACTCATTTTACTAAATTCTGTCAGAATAATTATAAATTTGTTAGAGACTGTAGAGATCTGCAAGAATATAAAGAAATAATGAGAAATCTCCAATTGTTTTACTTATACTTTACTTATGTTATATTATGTTGTAAAAAAACTGTGGATATACTTATTTCATATTTATGATTGTAGTTAATTTATGTACTTTCACGTTGTAGACTTTGATTTATATTAATAGAATGAGATAGATATTTCTCTATTTTGAGGTTTTTTAGAGATGTGATTTTATAAATTTTCACGTTACAATCTAAATGGTTTGGGTTTTACTTATTTTGTCAGGCTAGGTCATGACAAATGCATTCCTCATCTAGAAATCGATGATCAACAAGTAAAGAGAAGATTAGAACTTCGGAGATTCAATCGAACTAGACATGACTCTCATATTTGGTTGAATGCCATTGCAAATTAGCCATTGCCAAGTCTTCAACTCATCGACAAGTTAAGAGCAAAAACCACTTACTTTACAAACTCATCTTCTATGATCACTTATCACTCTCTTACGAGGCATACTCTCTTTTATTGAGCCTTAATCATAATCCAAAATATATAAAGAAGCCATAA
>JAOVVI020007038.1:0-15148 GCA_028571085.2 Nepenthes alata | reverse complement strand
CCAAAATGGCAGGCCTGACACCTGGGAAGTCGTAGCCGCCACAACTTCCAATCAGGGTAGGTGACCAACCCACTTGCAAAACGCGGCTGTTGCAAGCCTACGAAGATAGAGTCAACGTCTACACTCTCAGGGTCCTCGTCCACTTCAACGGGCTTCTCGGACCAGTCATCAAAGTCCTTGTCCATTCCTTCAATGGAGTCCGCGGACTTAAGTGCCACTTGAGAGTGACCCCAACAGTTTTATCAACGTCGGTAAAGTCGACGCACATTCGCCATTTCTGATTGCTTTTCTTTATCGGAACAACGTTGGAGAGTCAGTCCGAGTACTGGACTTCTCTGATGAAGTCGGCATCCAACAGCTTCTTTATCTTCTCCCGGATGGCGATTAACTTTTCCAGGAAGCGGTTCCTCCGCTTCTACTTGATGGGCATGCGGCCGGGATCGAGGCCCAGCTGGTGGACCATTACTTCTGCTGAAATCTCAGGCATCTCAGCGGGGTCCACGTGAAGATGTCAACATTCTATCGTAAGAACGTGATGATCTCGTCGCGCAGTATCCCGATGAGTGAACTTTCGATCTGCACGCAACTCTCCGGGTCCTCCGGGTTCAGTGGGATTAGATCGGTAGCCTCACCAGACTGCGCTTGCTGAAGAATTGGTTCATCTCGATGGTCAAGTTCTCCTGCCATCTTGGTGTAGCCACTCGGCGCGATATGAGACATGTAACATGTCCGTCTAGCGATTTGGTCACCCAGCACTTCGCCAATACCTCATGTTGTCGGGAATTTCATCTTAAGGTGCAGTATTTAAGTGACGGCTCCGAACGTTGTTAGGCACAGGCGGCCTAGTATCACGTACACAGAAGGTAGGTCGACGACCAAGAAAGTGAGTGTACGACTCGCCGTTCTTGGGTACGTGCCCAGAGTGACCTCCAACTGGATTGTTCCTTGAACAGCCACCAGCTCATTGTCGAGGCCATAAAGTGAGCCTTCGGTAGGTTTCAACTAACTCTTATTTAAACCAAGTTTAAAAATCGCATTAAGGTAAAGCAAATCACGGGAACTTCTATTATTAATGAAAACTCGTTTCAGTTGGTAGTCGACGCTATCATCTGAAACGAGCGCGGATACAATAAGGGGATCTGCATGGGGAGAGATTGCATGGCTCGGGTCTTTATCGCTAAAGCTAATGACGTCTTCTGTGCGATGTTTCTTCCGCCCAACCTGCTGCTCCTTGCGATCCGCTGAGGTCTTGGCTGGCCGAGTTGTGATCATATTGACCACTTCGGCCGCGAACCGATTCCGTGGTGGGGAAGGCTCTAGTCCTTTCCTGCCTAAGGTTCTAGAGCTCTGTCTAGGGTTCCTCACGAACCTAGTGAGGTGGCCCCTCCGGATGAGCTCATCGATTTCCCGCTGAAGCGTCTTACAGTCTTCCGTGGAGTGTCCGAGAGATCGATGAAAATCACAGTACTTGGCTGGATTTCCTCCCTTCGCTTTCTTAAGTGATTTTGGCCACTTAAGGAACTTCTCTCCATGGATCTGCATGAGGACGTTGGAGCGCGTATCGATCAGGGGCATCAGGTTGATCGGCCCATAGTCCCTCCATTCTGGAGCTCCGGTCTTGTGCTGCTTCCAGTAGAAGTGATCGCTGCCACTGTGCTTCCTTTTTCCCACAGTTGGAAAAGTGCGAGGCTATTCGGTCTGCTCGGGACGCTTAGCCTCGTCAGTCTCTTCTGTTGTTGCATAGACCCTGGTGATAGATTCCGCCTCCTAGAAGGTTTGCAGATTATTATGCGCCAGGTGCCTAAAGAAGTCCCAATGCAATAAGGTAGAGATGAAATTGCCAAGCTTCAACCCTTCTGTGAGCCTGGGGATTCTTCTCGCCTTCACCACGAAGCGATCCAAGAACTTCTGCGAATTCTCTCTGCTTCTGCTTGATATGGGAAAGATGTAAAGGCTGCTTATCTTCTCGGTGGCTGGAGGTGTATTGCGCCAAGAAGAGGTCAGAGAGTTCTCGAAAGCTTCGGATCGAATCTGATGGGAGACGATGAAACCAGATGTGGACGTATAGCTTCAGTGTAAAAGGAAAACGACACATGGATGCGTCCTCTAACACTTGTAGACTCAGATGGGTACGAAAATGATTGATGTAATCCATAGGATTAGCGTTCCCATCGTAAAAGTCAAGAGTCGGCATCTTGAACTTGGTCGGCATGGGATGGTTCAAGATCTTTGCCGTGAAGGAAAATATGTCTAGATCCATAGCGTGTTCGTTATCCTTGAACACGCATTTCAGGATCTTCTCTACCCTCAAATATGTGGGAATGGCGTCACTAGTTCTTTTGGAATTGAGGTAGGTTCTCAACTTCGTCCTTTCTCTGACGTGACGAGTAATCGGTCAGCTACTACAACCAGCGGACCTAACAACCCTAGAGGCTCCCTCCCGAGCCTGAGGGGAGGTGTCCACCCAAGAAAATAGAGGATTCCTCCGTTCTAGACTCTCCTCCGGAGTCCTGTTGCCCAAAAGTTCTTCGAGCCTTGAACGGCTCTGGGCGTGTGAGGCCTCCGGAGCCTGAGTGTTGCCCGACCTCCTGGCCTTCTTAGACGGCTTCTTTTTCTTCTGGCCTCCTCTCCTGGTGGCCAGAGCAAGGATTGTTGCAGGCGAAGCCCCCTGCTGCGTGTTTTCCTAGTGGGTGCAGAGTATTTTGTTCATACTGCTCATGTTTTCTGCCAGATTCTGAAAAAAGGGTGCTAACACACCATTGATCACTCCGTTGACCTGGTTACCAACTGAGTGGTCCCAGTCGGGTGTGGTCATGTCTCTAGTAGGACTACTAACTTGCGCTCTTCTGTTCACCATGTTGTCCGATGGAAGGTGAAACTGAGAGGGATCATGGAGAAAAGTGGTTGGCTTTTTGGAGGTTTCTCACAGACGGCGCCAATGATGCGTCTTGGATCCAAATTTCGAACAGATTCGAGTCAAGTCAGATGTCTAAATCCGACTCCATCCACTGAGTCTGGATCCTGCATACCACGACTACGAACAAGAGGTCAGGTGATGGCGGGAGGTTGTCCCACCATAAACAATCCGAAGCTCAAGTCAACAAACAACCTTCGAATTAAGAATGTAAGGAAATGCAGAGAGTGTTTGTGATGGGTGAGTGCTCTCGTTGAGAGAAGCTTTGTTGGCTCGTGAGAAGCGCTAGCTCTAAGTACTGTGTTCACTTGGAACGTAGTGGCAAAGAGAGAGAGAGAGCGTTTGTAGTCTGAAAGTGTGTGAGCTTTTCTGCAGAGACTTCTGTGGGCAAACGAGAGCGTGCCTTGAAGTAAGAACTCTATGGCCTTTTATGGTTATGTTGGGCGGCCTTCCTTGTGCAGAAGAGCTTAATTCCGGTACTCTATTGGGTTCACTGTCTTTTCTGGCATTGAGCTTTTATGGCAGTAACAGTCGTTACCTTGATTGCTTTCCTTCTGCGTTCTGTAACCGTTAGGGTTTACAGCAGAAAGGAGAATTCTGGCGCTTTCCTTCAGGGATGCGCGCTGAATCTGCTAATAACCATTGCAATTGAGATTGCCTTTTGTGGAGAGCGCAAAATCAGGGGAGAGGACTGTTACTGGTCGTGGACGATCGCGTGGGCCAAACTGGGCATAGCCCACTTGAGGCCTGGTTTTCAAATGGTCCACTAATCTCGCTTCCCGTCAATGGAAGCGTTGACCATCTCAAGAGCAAGTCGTCCGTCCTACCCTTGGGCTTCTTCTGGCTCACTTGGCCTTTAGTCCGGTCAACGGTGAGCGTTGATCGTCCGGGCTCAAATGGGTCGTTGTGGATCTAGGTCATTCCTCCTTCTTGGGCCAGCCCATTACTAGCGTACCAATCACATACAATAAAATTAAAAACGAGAATGTCAAAGATGGCATGCATGTATAATAAAACAAAATATATAAACAAAATCAAAGGATTTTGAAACGCACCAAAAAATAGGCTTATAAATATTTGCCTTAAATATTTGATCTACCAAATTTGACTCTTAAATCCTCTTTCTCTCTCTTCTTCTTGTCCCTTCTCTTGCTCTCTCTTTTCTACCTCTCTCTCGCAAAATGGCCAAACAATAAGCAGGCACACTTTTATAACACAATCTACCACAAGCGCCAAATAGGCATGCATTAGGTGCCATTACAAAACTTCATCCATGCATAAGTACCCATTAGACGCGACTCAGATGCCAACATTCTGCCTAAACTGCACATGCCACCCCATAAGCACATATCAGGCACACTACTTCTACCTTAAACATACACAAGCATGGAGACAAGTGTCCATCAAGCAATGGACCTAATTCTAAATTCAAATTTTATTATACAATTATTTTTTAAAGTGATCCAAAAATTATATTGATGGCATCATAATTAATAAATAAAAACTAGACATTACACCTGTCTAATATATTTTTCTTGAGATAACCATAGCACTTTTACTTTTTTCAATCTTAAATAATTGTCATGCCTATGATCTGCTGAGCTAGGCCAAAGCCTTTCATATCGAAGAACTTAGATAAGTCTTCCTTCAACTTATTAATCATGGTAGCATACTGACCAATGATTAACATGTTGTCAATATAAAGAATGAGAATGATGAAACTTTCATCAAAAAATCTCTTCATGTACATACACTTGTCTGTTGCCATCCTCTTATAACTATGACCCACGAAGAACAAGTCGAACTTCTTGTACCATTGGCTCGATACTTGCTTGAGGTTGTAGAGGCTTTTCTTCAGATTGCAGGGGCTAAGTGCTCCTTTCCTAGAATTTCAAAATCTTTTAACTACTCCATATGAATCTCTTCCTCTAGATCTCCATGGAGAATAACGGTCTTCACATCCATTTATTCAAGCTTCAAATCCAAGCTAGCTATTAATTCGAGAATGACTCGAATTGAGGTCATCTTCATAATTGATGTAAAGATTTCATCAAAGTCGATTCCCTTCTTCTGCTGAAATCCTTCGAAGACTAACTGAGCCTTGTACTTTATTAGCTAGCCATTGCCATTCTTTTTCAACTTGAACAGTCATTTGTTCTTTAGTACTTTTTTCTTCCAGGATGCTTGACCAAATTATAAGTTTGATTCCAAGGAATTCATCTTATCTAGCATCATTGCGTCCTTGATCCCAAAGTCCAATATATTAAATCATAATCCTTAATTAGCTTAAATTAAAATTTATTCCTTCCTTACTCAATTTTTTAATTATTTATTCCACTGACAAAAAACCTATAATATTGGGACGCAAACCTGAAAATCAAATACTAACAAATGACTTGAAATAAAATAATAAGTCCATCACAGGACCCAAAGTGCTATACCCGAAAATGGCTCCAAATACCGATAATACATTACCTCAAATCATATGTAAGGAAAAGTATCCATACTAAAATTAAAGCAATCAAAAATCATGATTCAATTGAACTGCTGAAGAGAACCATAATTAAACTCAATGTTGACATCAAACATCAAACATCTCGACTAACTAATATTACGATGCTTAACAGCCAAAGCAAATCAATAAATAGTCAACTATTGTTTTCTCTCTAATTAAAAATACATAAAATATTTCGAAAATCTTAAGTCTAATCCCGAATAGCTATTTTTCCAACCAATCACCTGCGAATAAGCACCGAGCCCTCTAATCTAAAATATTAGCAAAATAAAAGTAAAAATGATTCAATTGCTCAATAAGGCATATAAACTTTCATAAGTAACATATATATATCAAAGGACATACAGGAATATGACATGATCAATACCTAAAAAACCGATAATATTGTCTTAAACTTATCATGCATAATCTAAAATTGATAATCTATTTTAACAAATTGTACAATTATCTGAAATATGCTCAAATTATGCAAAGACTTATGAGGCTAAGGATCAGCAATGACCTCACCAACAAGAGACGAATATCGAAACTTGAGTTATAATTGTTTTCACATAACCAAAAGCTATACACTAGTATTCAAGATCTGTGAGTGGGTCGTCTACTTATACCCTTATAGGTGGGGCCGAACGCCGCATTCTGACCCACGAATGATAAACATAACCTTTGATTACTAATAATATACTATGTCATATTTGAATATATTCTATCAATTCTCTATAATAATTTATATATAATCGAACTGAAAACTATACTCAAATACAAGTATATTCTTAAATTTTCTCATTCGGAGAACATACGCTTATCAATTAACTTATGTAAAATTTTCCTTCGTATTTCTACAAATATATGGCATGCGGTCCATCATAAATCATGCAGGAACTTTAGTATGTATTTTAAAAATAGACAGAAAGTATAAAGTATAATTTATAAATATATAAAAGTTGTTATTATAGAAATTTCATAAAAGACGGTAGGATTAGGGTAATTTCATCATTTTCTTACATAATGAAAACATGTAGAACTAAATAGGCAGAGATTATCAACATATAGAACAATCTATGTAGAAATTTAGAACATATAAGAATATATATATAAATATTAAAGACATGCAAGTAGATACTGCGGAAATCAACACTAAACAAAATGTACATGAGTTCAAGACATGTATTTTATAAAACTTCCATGAAATAGGACTAGGAATTCGTATATAAAAGGCAATAACAATATACGAAAATAGCATATGCCCAAGTATTTGAAATAAGAAATATTCAAAGAGATAAGCAAATATCAGTAATAAAGGAAAGAGGGTTTGAATGCACTTACTTTATACTTAGATTTAGCAAAGATTTCTTGAATTTCTCTTAGTTTTTCCCTTCTTTAGCTTTCTATCTCTCTCTCTTCTCTCAAAAATTGCAAGAAAATGACAAAAAATCAGACAATGAGGCTTTATATAAAAAATTAGTGCATGTATACCTATCAAGCGTGCATTAGGTGCCAAGGCATAAACCGTATGACACATGAATGTCCCTTAGACGAGCTTCAAGCACCAACATTCTAACCTGGTATCAGTTGTGACCAATCTATCTAAAATACGCACGAATGCCCCAGAAGAGTCCTCTAAAAGCATGCTTATTGTCCAAAATATGCATATACATGGATCAAGTACTGATTAAACATTTCTCAGCCTAACTTATTCCGGTCCAAAAATTAATTTAATACAAAATCACATATGACCTTGATAATTACAGAAAATTAATTTAATTAACCATCATTGAAGAATAATTTGGGATCCATACGTTGGATATATAGTCTTTTACTCATTTGTTTATATTCGAATGAATATGAGCTTCATTAAAATTCTCTGGCTCCCCCTCATCCATAAGTAGATGCAATTTGATTCCAAATATCTCCTTAATGGCACCAATAGGGGACCTCTCTCCGATCTTCATGGTTTATGTGCATCAATAGATTATTATTGTCTTACAGTTGCTGGTGAAGGGGGATGCGACTCTCCCTGCTTAACAATCTCTTAATCTTCTGTTTCTAGTTCAAGTATGTCACCATTTACCTCATGATCTGTGACAAGTTATGTTGGTACAATGACTAGAATGATTTTAGAGCAATGGAACTTGAATCATTGGACTTTATGGGCTTTTCAAAGTCCTCATAAATATGGTTTTTAAAGAACATAACATCCCCACTTCAGAAAATCTTCTTTTCTTGTGGGTCCCATAACATGTATCCAAATTCATTGTAATATCTCGAATCTCTATTTGATTTATTTTGGATAAAAAAATTATTATTTTGGGTGTATTTATTGTTTTGGGTAATTTAGATGTGATGAAAATTATATATTTTTATATTATGAGGATATTCGAATTAGTTGAGTCGGTGCCCGAGTGCCACTTGGATTATAAAAGGAGGGTAAAGGAAAAAAGGAAAGAAAATAATAATAATAATAATAATAATAAGGGAAGCAACCGCGTGCAAAAGAAAGAAAGAAAATAAAGAAAGAAAAAAGAAAAAGGAAAGAAAAGAAGAAGGGGAGAAGAAGGAAGGGGAAGGCGGCGCTAGGGATTGCAGCAACCGCCGGCCGAAGGAAATTGGTGCCAGAGATGGAAGCTTGATGAAGCCTTCCCTACGATTTACCCTCCATTATATGCAGTGGTATAAGTGGAGGAAGGGAATCGCAAGCTGAAAGGAGCCGTCGTCACCAAAAGAAATGCATAAAATTAAGGCAAGCAAATCCTTCCTTTGTCTTTGTTAATGCCGGTTCCTCACTTGCATATACTGATTTTGAGAGAAATTGGCCAAAATTTTGGGTGATGTGTAAATCGGGTGAAAACAGAGCAACTGCTCTAGAGAGGAAGAAGAGGAGAGAAGCTGAGTGAAGATGAAGGCGGTGCTCGCATGTATCACCAGTTCGCTGCCATCGCCGGAGACCGCTTCAGAGCTCCAGTTGTGGCCAACACTGTCATCCATGCTAGGCCGTCGTCGAGTGAAGCAAACCAGGAGTGCAACCAAGAGAGGAGGCGCAGGCAAGGAGGAAGCGCGGCAGGAGAGAAAAGCCACATGGGAAGAGAGAGAAAGGGCACACGACAAAGGAGAGAGAAAGCGCGATTTGGGTACCTCAAAATATCCTTTTGACAAATTTGTTAGGTATAAGATTGAGACAAGTATTCTCTAACCCTATCTTTAGTCTAATTTAGCATCTAATGTGTTTTGACTACTACTAGGAGATTTTACTAATATGCATATTATTTTATACACCCAATCTGTTTATTTTGCTTATGCATGTATGATTTGTCGGTTAATTTGGAGGTTTTGTTGGGTTTTTATGATTTGGATGATTTTTCTGGCATCCGAAAGTCGTTGTACAGGAGCTTGGCCAAGGAGTAGCGATTTTGGGTTGTTTCGGTCAAAAATCTCACGGGGTAGGAGGTTTCAGTGGACAAAGAGATAGATGGTGGAGCGGAGGTAATAAAGGATGAGAATGAGAGTCGGTTTGGGTGGGACCATGGTGGTTCGAGGCTCGATGGGTCAATTTGTGTGGGACCGTGGCAGCTCGAGGCTCGATGGGTCAATTTGTGTGGGACCTTGGTGATCCGAGGCCCGATGGGTCAATCTGTGTAGGACCTTGGTAGTTCAAGGCCCGATGGGTCAATCTGTGTAGGACCTTGGTAGTTCGAGGCCCGATGGGTCAATCTATGTGGAACAGTGTGGTCCAAGGCACAATGGAGTCGATCTGTGATATGATGATAAAAGATGATCAAGTAGCTGCAGGCCTAAAATGTAGCCAATATGATGATAAAAGATAGCCGAATAGTTGCATGTCTAAAATATAGCCAATATAATGATAAAAGATGGCCAAATAGTAGCAGGCCTAAAATATAGCCGATATGATAATAAAAAATAACCAAGTAGTTGCAGGTCTAAAATGTAGCCGGCAGTGATGCATATGAGATACAGACTTTGGATCATTTGTTTATGGTACAATCAGAGTTTTCTAATATGAGATGCTACTTCGAATTTGATGATTGGCTTTTGATATTAGCAATTTGGATTTGCATTTGTTGTCTGGTTTTTATATTTGATTATGAACTCTTCCTCTCATTTATATATGTTGTTTTATGCACATATGATGATACTTGTTGAGCCTTCGGCTCACGTTTTCGTATTTTATCCTTTCAAATTTATAGAGTGTTGGGATACTTTGCAGGAGATAGATAAGATCCGGCAAGGTGTCACACGATCTGGTGAGCTTGGTATCTATTATGTGTCTGATCGTGTCGGTTATATTTCTCTATTATTTGGATTGGGTCTATTGTGGGTTTTACTTTGGATATTTGAAATTGGCTGAGAATAGCCTTTGGATTGTGCATTGGTCTATTGAGGACCATTTGATTTAATATGTTATGTAGATGAATTGTTGTCCTATTTGGATGCTCCCTTACGATGATTATAGAGCACGTTGTATTTATATTGTCCTGATGATTGTCCGATGAGGTCCTGTGCGGGTTTTGATTTGTCGATCCTGTATATTTGGTTTGTTACACTCGGATTTTGGGACTTAACGTTATTTATTAAAATTATTTAGAAATTTAAATTTTAAGAATAATAATAAATTAGACTTGTTAAGTTCTGAGTTCATAACATTCATCATCTCTATAGCCAATGAAAATACAGGGAGGGTACTTAATGTCCAGTTTTTATCTTATTCTTTGGATACATGTGCAAAAACCTTGCATCTAAATAATCTCAGGTGAGAGTATGAAACTTTCCTTCCAAACCACAACTTCTCAAGGACTTCAGATTCCAACAGCATTAAAGGTGATTTGTTTATAAGGTAATAGGCACCACATAACTCTCCCTAGAATAGCTTTAGTCGCTTTGTCATGCTAAGCATACATCTAACTTTCTCAACAACAGTCCGATTCATTCTTTTGACAATGTCATTGTGTTGTGGGGTACTTGGAATTGTCTTGTCATGGCAAATGACATGCTCTATGCAATATGCGTTGAACTCCTTAGATGTGTACTTGCCTCCGTTGTTGGTTTAGAGACACTTCACCTTCTTCCAAGTTTCTTGCCAGACTAAGGCGTGGAAACTTCTGAAGCATTCGAGAACTTGACATCTAGTTCTTAGAATGTACACATATAACTTCCTGAAATCATTATCAATGAAAGTCACAAAATACCTACTGCCACCTAGCGATACTTCTTTAATGGGACCACATATATCAGAGTGTACCAAGCTTAACAACTTAGATCTTCTCTTCATCAATGAACTCAACAAGATTTGGTGTAACTTTCCAAATAAATAATGTTTATAAGGGTTCAAGTTGATACTCTTATTGATGGTGATCAAAGCCTTTTTTAACCAGTATTGCCAACCCTTCCTCTCCCGTGTGGCTGAGTCTCTTGTGCCACGAATTTGGTGATGTCTCATCTTTAACTTCATTGAGGCAATTGGAACAAACTTTCACATGGGTTTTATATAAAGTGATGCAAATATGCCCATGAGCAATAGCGATCACTCCTTTAGCAAGTCTCTATATACCACTACTAAAGTGATTGTCATAACCATAAATATCCAAGACTGTTGTCACAATCCCATCACTGGCAAGTAATAATAATAATATCAAATATAATAAAATTATCCATAATTAATTGAAAATCCATAAATAACTACCGCCGGTTCGAACGTTACATACCAATAACCATAAACAACATAATTGACAATAAACTCGCAAAGGTCACAAGATTAACCAAACTAATTTTTATGACTTCAAGAAAACTTTACACCTGCTCAATTCATAAATTTTTACAAGGAAAAGCATCTGACCAAATATCCATCATACCACAGTCAAAAATTGTACATACCATTTATTTGACACACTGTCCCAAAATAATAAACTACAAACAATTCAAAATATATATAAATCCAGAACATAAAATCCCAAGCGAAAATCAAAAAAATGTATAATTTACAAACTAAATAAAAATCTTCATTAATCTTTTATCTATATTCTACAGGTATTAACGGTTTGGTAATTTGGAAGGGTTAGAAAACAATTGCAAATCATAAGCCTAATACTAAGCAAGTATATATACGTATAATACGCAAATACATGTTAATAAAACAGATAGAATGGTAGAAAAATCATAAAATACATGTGAAATCCAAAATGCCATAATTTCTGTTAAACACATTTCAAATCATGATTTCGTACAAATAATTCTATACAAATACAAATATTAAAATTATGCTAATTGTATTAAATAATCAAATTTTCACAGTATAATTTATCTATAAAAATCATACAGTCTAAAGAATTGTATTAAAACTTATCAAACTCAGAAGGCCAAAACACTTCAAAATATAAAATACAAAGCAAGTCAAATTCCAAAAGTCAAATCATGTGAAAATATAAGAACCAAGAAACAATGACTCATATATCAACTAATCGAAAAGCAAACTTTGAAGAATAAGTTATTCATATTTTTGGTAACCTTAGGTCAATATGCTACTATTCAAAACCCGTAGACGAACCATTTACAAAATACTTCATATAAACGAGATCAAACGTCACTTTTTTTTCTACAGGTAAATGATAGGTGTGTTCTTTAAGTTCGGCTAATATACCAAGGCATGTCTGAATATACGCCGTCAATTTCTTATAATGATTCTCCATTAGCAAATACAGGATACTATAACAAATATATAAAGGTTTTCTAAAGGTTTTCCATTCTTTGGAAAAAGTACAAACTCATATCATATCACAAAATAGCGTCCTTAACAAATGCTTGCATAAAAGTCACATACAAGGTTTATGCAGAAATATTTCGTGATTTTTATTTACAATATTTTGATATATGAATATAATCCTTCAAAACATCCACATGTTTGGTAAAAACGAATGAAATCTTCAAACATTCAATAAAAACTAAACAAAACCTTAAAATATTCGGTAAAATACACATACATTCAACATTTGAGAAATGAGGGTAATGCATGTACAGTAAAACAAAAATCTAAAGTAAAATCAAATGATTTAAATAATAGACCAGATAATAGGTATAGATATACTTGTCTTAAACCTTAGATTTAGCAAATTTGATACAAAATGACTCTAAAATCCCTTTCCGTCTCCTCTCTCTTCTTCTTCCTCTTTCTCCCTTCTCTCTCTCTTATCTCTCTTTTCCCATGTGAAATAACCAACTCGGCAGATGAACCATTTTTTATATACAATCGATGCACAAGCACAAGACAGTCATACATCGGGCACCACATACAAACCCAAGCGTGCATGAGTACAATATCAGGCACTAATATTCTACCTTATCTGCGCATGAATGTCCCATAAACATAGCAGAGGCACCACACATTCTACTAGAATCACACATTCTACTAGAATCACACATGAGCGCCCCATATGTGCCTCTCAAATGGGATACTTCTGTCAAAAACACGCATGAGAATGGGGATAAGCGCTTATCAGGCACTAGAGCTGATTCCCTTAAGTTTAATTGATCCTCAGAATTTTCATGATACTATTATTTCTTATATTAGCCCAATATATAATAATAATGACGTCATAAACATAAATAAAAATTTGGACATTACAGCTGTCATAGAAATAATATTTAACTAGAGGTCAGGCACATGTTTGACATCTTTCAACATCAGGGTGCAATCAATGTTCCCCTTAATATGCATATACCGAACACCCATAATATTGAAGAAACTAGAATTTCCTATCTTTAACATACCAAAATCTCCAACTTTGTAGGATGTAAAGAACTCCTTGTGAGGAGTGGCATGGTAGGATGCTGCAATGTCTACCACCCATTCAGCATCCTAGCTTGAAAAATAGAGGCATGTCATTTCATCTGCAGATACTACTGAGATACTTTTAGAGAAAGTGACTAAAGTCTCACCATTCCCTCCCTTCAGCTGGTTACTGCCCCGTCCTTGCTCTCTTTGCAACTTTTAGCAGTTCCTTTCAATGTGGCCTTCAATATCACAATGGTAACACTTAATCTTACACCACTAATGACTTTAACCATCACTGGATTTTCCACGACATTCTTGGGACCTACCAGCACCATGGCTTCTTCCTCTACTTTTGCCTCTATAACCTGCTTGAAGATTTTTTTTCCTATATTTTCTATAATGAGAGCCTGAGATTGGTTGATACTAGCTTCCTTCCATCTACCTCCTCGTTGAATAGAGCATCATTCACCATTTCCATGGTGAGTACACCTTTTGGAGTAGAGTTGTTGAGAGAGGCAATAAACTCTCCCAACTATCAGGTAAAGAACTGAGAAGTAGAAGAGCCTGCTCTTTGTCTAAAAGTGTCATGTCAACAAACGCAAGCTAATTTACCAACTTCTGAAACTCACCGTTATGCTCAGCTACTGAAATTTCATTTTCAATTTGTGGTTCACCAGTTTCCACATTAAAATAGCTTTATTCCAGACAGGTTTAGCTTAATATGTATCCTCTAATTTATGGTAGAGAGGATAGGCATCAACCTACAGAGCAATGTGACGAAGCATACTATAGCTAATCTAGTAGTCTTCTTATTCATCTTACTTCAAATTTTCTCTTTCATTGTGGTTGGGTTAAGGCCTTTACACACCAACAGATCAGCCAAATCATTACAAGTCAGGAGATCTGCCATATGTGGTCTCTACATTGTATAATTTAAGGCCGTCAACCTGATCATAGCTCCCAAAAAAGACTCCTCCATTGAAAAACAGCTGTTTCAAACACACCCAGGTTCAAAACATAAACTTTGGGATTGAATCTAGAAAAACGGAGTGCACTAGTGTGCCTAGAACGATCCAATTAGCAGAGAATTGGTCTGACTCAGCAAAAAAGGGGTCACAACAGGGCTAAATTGGCCCAAAAATGAATCACCCGAGTAAGACCCATCTTGACACCGGATTTGACTTGCAAGTTGACTCTGAGAGTGGAACAGATACATGTGGCTGAGTAGAATCAGAAAAGTCAAGTGCATGGACTCGGCAAGCGAACTCAACAATTGATCAGAATACAAGTGTAGTTTGAATATTCTGTCATTGGATATTCACCTAAAATATTCTCATGGCGTATGGAGCGCATGCGTGCACGCCGGTTTCACACGTCTTTTTCCTCTAAATGTGTGTGAAGCACATGGTGAGAGTAGGCTTGATGCGCCTTCTGCAGTGCAGCGTGCGGGGCACATGGGGGCTCCTCAAAGTGTCAAATTTTGATGTTGTTTTTACTGTTGTGATCGTTTAAATGAGAGAAATTCCCAGGTACTCTCAAAATTCAATTTGGAGAACTTCGGAAAACTAACAGATTGCAAATGACATGCTTTTCCCAAAAAATTGTGCCAAACACAACCTATCTCTGCTGCAACTTTATTAGGATATAGATGGCACAAAAACAGTAAAAGAACACAAAATATTATGTGGTTCGGCTAATTTAGCCTATGCCTACAGTTAAATAAGAGAATTTTATAATAAAAAAAAGAGTATTTTTCCAAGTCTATTGATTTTTCCCTCTCAACCCTCACGGGCTTTTCTCTCTTTTGTGTTTTTCTCAACCTCACCATATCTCTTTGTTTGGCTGCTGATTGCCGTCTCTTACGTATTTCACTCATACAAGGCCCCTCCTTATACAGTGAATGAGAAAAAACTGTACAGTTTCCTTGGAAGATGAAAGGCTA